>ML793182.1:314126-326305 GCA_009831015.1 Picea engelmannii
TCTCAAGATGAATGTTTTGGTGTTTTTGAAAATCACACAAGAGGAATAGGGTCCAAGTTATTGTTAAAAATGGGCTATGAAGGTAAAGGGTTAGGCAAACATGCACAAGGCATTGTTGAGCCTATTGTTGTTGAAGAGAGACCTAAGTACTGTGGTCTTGGATATGAACGAAGAGATGGAGCAAATTCCAAAGTTGAGAAGACAAAGGAAAAAGTTCCAAGAACAAATTTTGTTTCAAGTTCACCTCCTCAAGAAGGCTATAAAGGTGAAAGTTCAATCCCTCCAGCATGCAAAGCTTGTGTTCAAGATGAATGCAAATGTGTGAAACGAAAGAGTTGTGACAGCGATGAGAACAAGAACACTGTTGTTGGTCTTCAAAGGAGAGCTTGTAACTCTTCAAATTCACCTCCTCAAAGAGGCGATAAAGGTGAATGTTCAAGGTATAATTCTGCTTATCATTCAGTTGCTTTTGATTATGTTAAGCATGATAAATTTGTATGTAAAAATGGAAGAAAAAATCCATGTACATATTGTGGTTTATATAACCATCATGTTTCAAAATGTTGGAAAAGATTGACCACTTTCAGGAAACTTTACAAGCGAAGACAACTTGAAAAGAGGATGCAAAAGATTTGCACTCATTGTCAGAAGGGGGGTGAACTCCTTTATCATCTTGTTATTGTTGTGAGTTTGATGGTTTATTTGCTGCAAGTTATGTTGCTGTGTATTTATTTAAAGTACATATTCCTCACACATGAACATTTAAAAGAAGAAGCATAAACTTGGCGCATAATCTATCTTGCATAGTTTAACACATGGAGCAAGGTCCTGTAAAGTTTATTTTAATGAAGTAGAGGGTGCTTGCATAACATAACAAGTCAGCCCACTATTTTCAGATCATCAATTGAGAAAGTAGTAAAGATAAATAACCACTCTCTAATATGGATATGTTATTGCAACATGTTACTCGTTCTACATTAATGTTCGCGTTGGATGGATTTTCAAGATATAATCAAGTTCTTGTATCTGAGGAAGATAGGCCAAAAATAACATTCATAACCCCATGGGGAACATATGCTTATGTTAAAATGTCATTTGAATTGAAGAATGTAGGTGCAACATTTTAGAGAGCAATGGACCACGCTTTCAAAGATCTCATTAGAAAATTCATGGCAAACTACCAAGACAACCTAATTGTTTATTCAAAATTAAGAGAAAGACATATTAAGCATCTCTGACAAGTCTTCAAAAGGTGTAGAATGTATGGAATATCCTTGAATCCCAAAAAATGTTTGTTCACCGTAACAAAAGGAAAGATCTTAGGCCATATTGTGAGCAGAGAAGGAATATATATTGATCCAGAAAGAGTAAATGGAATAAATGAGCTAAACCCCCCTACAAAAATAAAATGAGTACAATATTTCTTTGGAAAGATAAACTTTGTTTGGAGGTTTGTACCATATTATGCTACAATTGTCAAACCAATAAATAAATTGTTGAAGAAAGATCAGAAATTTGAGTGGACACCAGTTATTCATAAAGCCTTAACAAAAATCAAACATTCCATTACCACTTCCCTTGTTCTTGTCCGCCCTGATTTTTTTCAAAGAATTCACATTGTACTCATTTGCTTTAGAAGAAACCATTTCCTCTATCCTTACCCAGAAAAATAAAAATTGTGAAGAACTCCCAGTTGCTTTCATTAGTAAAACCTTGCATGATTATGAACTAAACTATTCAATCATTGAAAAGCAATCTCTTTCTTTGGTCAACATAATCACCCATTTTAAACTTACATTTTATCATTTCACATCATTGCTTATGTTCCACATTCACTTGTAAATATGTTGCTTAATCAACAAATCAAAGAAGGAAGATGGACAAATTGGTTGGCAAAGCTTCAAGAATATGATTTGGAGATTAAACCTTTGAAATCCATTAAGGAGTAGGGATTGTGTAAATTCATGACCGGAATTGAAGTTGTGAACATTTCCCCTCCCAATGGATTTGATGTTGTAATACAAGGAACACGTTTAGCAAAATCAGAATGGTATAAGGACATAATTTTCTATCTGAAATCTGGTCAATTCCCTCTTGAAATGTCTTCTAAAGAAAGAAGAAACTTGAAAATGAAGACAAATCAATACGTTCTAGTCTCAGGTGTATTGTTCCAAAGAAATTTTTATGGTGTTCTATTGAGATGCTTGGATTATTCAAAGTCCAGAGAAATACTTCAAGAATTTCATAGTGGTGTTTGTGGTGGACATTTTTCGCCAGTTGTAACAACTCACAGAATCATTCGTTCTAGTCATTATTGGACAACTATGTTCAAAGATACTTATGAGTTTATTCAAAAGTGTATTTCATGCCAAACCTTCTCAAGAAAAATGAAAAGAGTTGTGATGCCATTACAGTCTACAATGGTGGAGCAACAATTTGCATAATGGGGCTTAGATGTGATTGGTCCAGTAAATCCTAAGTCTAGCAAAGGGCATGCATGTATTATTACTTCAATCGATTATTTTACCAAATGGCATGAGGCTACAACTTTAAGAAATGTAGATTCTAAACAGTTGATTCATTTTTTGAAAGACAATATCATGTCAAGATTTTTCATACCAGAAAAATTCATAACAAACAATGGTTCAATCTTCATCGAGACAAAATTTAAAAACTTTTGTAGAGAATATGGAATTGTCATGGGGCAATCATCCAACTATTATCCATAAGGAAATGGTTTGGAAAAGTCAACAAACAAAACATTAATTCAAATAATCAAAAAAACAATTGAAGTCAACCATAAGAATTGGCATAACAAGTTGATAGATGCACCATGGGCAAGCCGTCTTACTCCAAAATATAGTATTGGACATTCCCCATATAGTTTAGTGTACGGAAAAGAAGCAAGATTACCATTACATTTTGAATTGAATGCCCTTGCACTTACTGGAAATTTTGAAGATAAAGAAGAACAAACACTGATGCAAAAATGATATCATGAACTTCTAAAAATTGAAGAACAAAGAGAACAAGTGATGTTGGCAATAAAAAAAAGACAACAAGTGGTTAAAAGATACTTTGACAAGAGTACTACTTCAAAGGATTTTCAAAAGGATCAATTGGTTTTGTTATGGAACAAAGCAAAAGAAAAACCATATTTCCTCACAAAGCTTGATGCTCTCTGGATTGGCCCATGTCAATCTGAAAAAGTTATTAGTTTCAATTCATACTTGTTGAAGGACATGAAAGGAATAATTCAACCATTATTTGTAAATGGGAAATATCTTAAATATTTTTTCTGTTAGAATCCCCAAGTCAAAATTTGTACATAGTTTTTTTGGGTACTCCTTTGTATATCCATTATCAGTCTATTTTATCTTTTTCCTTTCCCTTTTCCTTTTGTTTTTGAATCCATTTGTCCAATGGAAGAAGATTTTGGATTCTTAGCAATCCACATGGGGACAATGTACCACGGTTGGTGTAACGTTCCCTGTTACCAGCACTTACAAAATTTTCTAATACCAATTTGTAACATCCCTAACTCACTGTTGGGCAATGCCACTCCAAAGAAAAAACTAATGCGCAGATTCTACACTATATCATTCCCTGTTACAGTCTTACTTGAAAATATGTGCAAGAAACTCAAGGTAACGCACACAATCCCAAGCCGGATCACTCCACACAATTTTTCATCTTCTAACACTAGTTATAACAACAAAATCAACACATAATACAACTATGTGCACAATCATTCTGAGCACACGAGTACCACTGCGTGTGTAACCACTCTGAACACATGATTACTATTGCATGGGAAACCATTTTGGTGTTCGCATGCATATTCAGTTCTCCTTATGCACGCAGATCTACTTGCTTGCATGCACAACAAATCCATCCTCTTGCGCACATGGATTATTTCCTTGTGCGCATGACAATTCTAGCTTCGCCTTGGAAACTCATGACCATTATTACAAAATTAACTAACAAGAATACTTAATAACTGTCATACTCTGCATGTGAAACAACAAATATCGAATAACAACATCATGCTTTACATGTGCAAACAACATTATACAGAATAAGGACAATTGATCATATGAAACATCGTATAGGAAATAAACCCATATTAAACATAGGTAAATAAGCACATAGTAAATTAGACAAGCACACAAATGACACTTATCTTTTATAAGAGTCACCAACTGTGCGCAGAACTTAGATGTTCCTCCCATCCATAGACTCCATTGCTCATAAAATTTCAGTAATAGGTGATCCTCGAACTGGGGCTTAAACTCCACCAGGGAAAAAGGATTCCTAATGTCAGGCTAAGGTTTAATAATCAACATAATTGCTCAGTTCAAGGCGCCCAACTGCTACAACTAGTCTATAGTCTCTCATTCCTGACATGCCTGTCCCACCCTAAGAAGTGTGCCCCTTCTTTGCTCAACAGTCCCTTAGTTGGCCCACTTCCCTTCCAAGGCTTCAACAATAGGCCAGGAAGGAAGTCTCAGATCCCTGTAACTAATTCCCAACACAACAGGGAACAATTCCCAACAAATCTCTCACCTGGAGAGAATGATCATGGGCTTGACAACCCGCCTCTTCGACAAAAATTCTCTCACTTGGAGAGAATGCTCATAGGCCTAACAACTTGCCTCTTCGAAAACAAATATTTCATTTGGAGAGAATGCTCATGGGCCTGAAAACTTGTCTCTTCGACAATAAATATCTCACCTGGAGAGAAAGCTAACAACCCTGGTAACCCACCTCTTTGAAAGAAAAACCTCTAATTATTAGATGAAAACCCCTTTCTAAGATTTTCTTTGCAAGTAAGGTAATGTTCGTCCCCCATTCATATGGTTCGAATGATTGATGAAGGAAATTAGTGAAATCCCCCCAAAATACACTAAGGCTCATGTTGGCCCTCGACCAAGTTTTGGGGAAACTTTGGTAAGTTTTGGAGGTTTTGGCCCACTTTTGGGACTTCAACACACTGATCGAAGTAGGAGTGCCCAGGCGGAGTTGAGATCACAGATATCACCTATTTTGAGGGTTATGTGGACCCAGTAAGGGGTCCTCTGGGTTTTGTAACAAGTTTATGAGATGTCGTCCCATGGGTTTTCCCCATGTTTAGGTCTTATTGTAAAGTATAAATAAAGAGGAATGTATTGTAGAAGCAAGTAGTGCTTTGTGTGAAGGAATGTATGTGGTCGAAGCTTTGTGGTCGACTATGATTTTGTAGAAGGTGCTAAGTGTCATGATAAGAGATATTGGATTTGTGCATTTGACCTATTTTTGGAAGGTAAAGAAGGAGGATCTAGTGCTTAGTGCGCATATATCTTGTCTTGTGCGAAGTTCGACTTTGTGGCTTAGTGCACAAGAGTGACTGGATGTAAGATTTTGGCGGATAATAAAGAGGTGAAGTGGTTTGTGGACGTAGCCCCACCTTGGGGTGAACCACGTATATCTGGTGTCTCATGGTTTGCTTTGCGCAGTGTCATTTATGTTATGCATTTGCTTAGTGCTTTGATTATGATGTGTAATGAATATATATTTAGTTGCTAAGTACTTTACTTAGGTTGAAGGGTAAATGAATGCTAGACTTAACTCGCAGTGCTAAGTGCTCAGGGTGCATAATCACTTGTTGTTACAATGCTTATCTGTCTTTGATTATGCTCTGCGATGTTAATGAGGTTAATAAACTAATGCATGTTCACTTCCTAAATGTTAACAAAATATTATGTGAAGTGATCTTATCACAGAATCATGTCCCAGCCTGGTTACAGACACCTGCGTCCTGTAACCCCCTTGCTTCTACCTCGGGTGAGACTTCGCCTACTTCGCAGGTGTTGTCGAAAGGGTCGGTAGTTGGGGTTTTGTTGGTGCGCTGTTAAGCGTTGAACCCTGGGTCTGCTCCTGTGCCAACAAATGGTTCCATTGCCAGGACCTTAAACTGTGATTGCTGGGAATTGAAGTAAAGAAAAACAAAAGCTTTGTGCATAAGTCTGTTGCTGAAGTGCGCATTACTCTACTTGACTTGCGAATCTTTGTGCAAAGAAAGTAAGTTGTTCTGAAGAAAAGAGGTAAGATTCTAAAAGAGGTAAGCTTTGTGCTTTGGTAAATTTTGAAAGCATGAATTTAAGTATGTTTAATAGATTATGTCCTAGTCTGAAGGTTAGGGGACAGTTGAAAGAAAGAGTTGATTTGAGTAAATTTAATGGAAATGAAGAAAGATATGTTATTCCTATGCATAGAAAGAATTTTTGGACTGATAAGTGGATGCAAGAACCTAGAAAGATTTTTTGCAGATTGTCGGTCCAACACTATGATCCTAGGGGAAGTGCGCAATACAGAAAAGATTGGGGAACATTTAAGAGAAAAATAGGATTGACTTTGTGTTACAATTGCAGAAGGCCGAGACATCTTGCTAAGGAATTCCCTGAGGTAGGCCCTATTTGTCTTTGTTGTAATATTGTTGGTCATGAGGTTGAGGATTGTCCAAGGATTATTGCTAAAGTTGAAGGGATGGACATAAGACAAGAAAATTATGAAAAGAGTCAAGAGACTAAGGGTATGTTAGAAAGCCATAAAGAGAAGAGGTCAGAGGAAGTTCAGACTATGTTATTACAGTTGGAAGAAACGATGGATGTTCATAAAGATGTTAGTTTACCAGAAATCCTGAAAGCAAAACAAAGCATAAGTGCACGAATAAAAGACTTCGACATAGACTATATAGTCTTGGATGAAGAAACACAAGTGAATATTATGACAGAAGAAACTTGGGAATTTTTGGGAAATCCTATTGTGGAAATCCTATTGTTTAAGGGAAAGATGATAACTTTATGTGGAAGAGTAACTATTGTACCTATTATTGTTCATGGAACATCGATTGGAGAAGAATTTGAATTCATTAGGTTTGTTGAGGACAACACCCCTTTCCCACTTTTGTTAGGTAATACTTGGATTGAGAAGGATCAGATCAGAAGGAAAGAAGAGGAAGAAGCTACAGAAAATAAAAAGCAAGAATTAAGGGATTTCATATCTAGGAAAATAGACCAACTAAGAGAAGAACGAGAGGATAAGTCGGAGCAACCAAGCAAAGTAACAATGTAGGAGGGACATAAAGCAAAAGAATTAGTTATCAAGGTTGAAAGAATGCAAGAAGGCTTGAAGGACCTATCTATCCAAGAGAGAAGCGTGCTCACTCAGGAAGTGTTAAGAAAATGGATATTAACTTCGGAACCTTTGAGGGTACCTCGACAGTGCGAAGCCACTACGCTAGGGGAAGATAAGAATAAAAATGGAAAGAGCATTCCATAAACAGTTAAAGAGACTCAGATAACAGGAAAGAAGGAAAGGAAGCTCAATAAAAAGAAGGCTAAGTTGGAAAAGCTAGAAGAAGTTAAGGAAACCAGATGGAAGACTTCACAGACCAGAACCTCGCATGAGGCAGGTTTGCAGGATTTGAACCTACGTGGAACAGTAGGTCCGCACAGATTTGGACTTCACCCTGGCGAAGTTATATAACCGTTGGAGGTGCCCCGACCGTTAGAATGATGCTCCAGAATAGTTAGGAAACACATTTATGGGTTTATACACTACTTTTGGATGTTGAGACTGCGCCATAACGGCTAGACTTGCATTAATGGAAGCATTACAACTATAGAAGGAAAAAGAGCAGCTGCTCGCAGAGCAGGCTGTGGTTAAAGAAGCAGTAAGAAAAGCATGTTGCTCTGTGCCAGGCTAGGTACAGGAGGAGCAAGATCCTATTGAAGCTCAAGTAGCGAAGCTCGCAGAGACCCTCCAGGAGTTTCAGGGTAGGAAATATCTGAACTGGAGGACCGAACAGTGTCGAGCATCCCCCAGGAGGTGTGTGACCAAAGGGAGGAGTCCGCCAAAAAAACAGTAGCAAGTATAAAATCCCTCGTCTCGACATGTAAACAGTTGAGTGATAGAAGCGCCCAGACGTATGAACACCTCACCGAGGAACCAGAGTTAAAGAATCTAGAGACTCAGTTACAGGAGGCGCAAAAGAAAGCATTTTCATTGCAGGCTCAGATGAAGCTACTCATAGCAGTGGAAAGGATGAAGAGATCCCAAGAGCAGCGCACAGTACAACAAAAAATCACTGCCATCCAAGGTAAGGTGATGGAAGTAACAAAGAAGTTACAACCTGTGCAGGATGAAGCTTGCAAGGTGTTCGAGGAGATCGATATCCAGGCTTCAATATTAGATCAAGTAGTTGCAGCAGTAGAACAATGTCTGGAAGGGTCTGTTACAGAGCAAACAGTCCAGGAGCTCGCTGAGCAGGAGGCTCAGGCAAGGCAACTCAAGTTAAGCTCAAGGATTTTGAAGTAGCATTTTCTGGACTTGAGTGACTCGGGATGAGTCACAGGTGAGTGTTGGGGGTCTGCTAGCCCTCGACCAAGTTTTGGGGAAACTTTGGTCCATTTTGGAGGTTTTGGCCCACTTTTGGACTTCAACATGTTGGTCAAAGTAGGAACACCCAAGTAGAGTTGAGATTGTGGATCTCACCTATTTTGAGGGTTATGTGGAGCAAGTAAGGTGTCCTCTGGGTTTTGTAACGGGTCTATGGGATGTCGGCCCATGGGTTTTCCCCATGTTTAGGCCTTATTGTAAGATTTTGTAAAGTATAAATAAAGGGGAATGTAGTGTAGAAGAAATAGTGTTATGTGCGAAGGAATGTATGTGGTTGAGGCTTTGTGCTCGACTATGATTTTGTAGGCTGTGCTCAGTGCTTGTGATGCTCAGTGTGGAGCAGGTGATAAGTGCCATGATAAGAGATTTTGTCTCTCTACATTTGACATATTTTTGAAAGGTAAAGAAGAAGGATCTGGTGCTTAGTGCGTAGATCTTCTGTCTTGTGCGAAGTTTGGACTTTGTGGCTTAGTGCACAGGAGTGACCTGATGTGAGATTTTGGAGAATAATAAAGATGCAAAGTGGTTTATGGACGTAGCCCCACCCTGTGGTGAACCACATATATTTGGTGTCTCATGGTTTGCTTTGTGTAGTCATTTTTGTTATGTATTTGCTTAGTGCTTTGATTATGATGTGTAATGAATATATATTTAGTTTCTAAGTACTTTACTTATGTTAAAGGGTAAATGAATTCTAGACTTAACTCATAGTGCTAAGTGCTTAGGGTGCATAATCACTTGTTGTTACTACGCTTATCTGTCTTTGATTATGCTCTGCGGTGTTAATGAGGTTAATAAACTAATGCATGTTCACTTCCTAAGCGTTAACAAAACATTCTGCGAAGTCCTCTTATCACAAAATCGTGTCTGAGTCTAGTTATAGACACCTGCGTCCTGTAACCCCCCTACTTCTACCTCGGGTGAGACTTTGCCTGCTTTGCAGGTGTTGCCAAAAGGGTCGGTAGTTGGGGTTTTGTTGGTGCGCTGTTAAGCATTGAACCCTGGTTCTGCCCCTGTGCCAACAACTCAACAATATATTTACATGGTCATAATTGTACATTTGTCACCTTCAGAATTAGCTTTAGCTACTTGGTGACTCGTTCCCATCCCATAGGAACTTAGGATAAATAAATATCCATAAATTATACTTTTCAGAAATATTAATAAAATATTCGCTTGGACTTAATCCCCCTTGGTTTATCCCCTCTTCATAACTTTTAGCTCCCTTTTCCCTTTTCGGTGGAGTTTATCTCCCCGTCTCTTTTTGTCTGATTGGTCTACATGCAACAATGTGATTTTATTAATAATTTGAGTGTGATTACATTTTACAAGGATAGCCACACTGAACTTTTTACATCCTGACTCACCAACCCAATAACCACACATGCTCTTTAGCCTCATATACATATACATATACATATACATATACATATACATATACATATACATATACATATACATATACATATATATATATATATATATATATATATATAACTCGGTTCGATGCACACTTCAAGGTAATCCTCACGCACTTACTCGAGTGTGTGCAAAACTATGGAATGTGTGTACTCTTCCCTTGATGTGCAATCCACGCGCACTACTCAGGGACATGAAAAAATGAACCAAAACGTGTCAACGTCTCACCAACCTATATGTACATTTACATTTTCATTTATGATTAGGGTTCGTATTAGGGGTATTACATTCCCCTCCCTGTTATTTATGCACTGTCCTTGGTGCAATATATATACATGTACATACAAAAACTTCAAAAGTATTAAAAAATGTGCGGGTACTCTGCTCGCATAACATCCTCGCGCTCCCAAGTTGCATCCTCAGGACCATACCAGGTTCATTGGACCTTTACTAGCCCCATGGCTCGATTCCAGAGCTATTTGATTTTTCAGTCCAATATGCAAACCGATTGCACTCAAAAATCACTTTCTGGTTTCACTTGAATCACATTCCAATCAATGACACAATTAGCATCAGGTACATACTTTTTGAGCAAATATACATGGAAAAAATTATGAATACACAATGATGCAGGCCATGCAAGCATATATGTGACAAGAAAAATCCTCTCTAGGATTTCAAATGGCCCACAATAGCATGCTGCTAGCTTAAAACAATTTCCCAACTTCAGGGAATAGGGTCTTGCTTTTATTTTCAAGAACACATGGTCACCTACTTTAAACTCTTTGCAGGTTCTGCATTTATCTGCATAACTTTTCAGCCTGTCTTGGGAAGCCTTTAAATTCTATCTTATCTTCACCATCTACTCTTCCATTTCCCGGAGCAGATCTGGCCCGACTACAACTCTGTCTACTCGGTTATCCCAACTCACTGGTGTGTTGCAATTTCTACCATAAAGTGCCTTAGATGAGCTCATCTTTAAAGATGATTGATACCCATTGTTGTAAGCAAAATCTGTCAAGTGTAGGTAGTCTTCCCATTTTGATGGTTTATCCATCATATACATCCTGAGCATATCCTCAATCAACCGATTTACCCTCTTTGTTTATCCATCTCACTGAGGGTGATATGTTGTGCTAAAGTTCAGATATGTCCCAAATCCTTTGAATATCCCTTTCCAAAAATTCAATGTGAACTTGGGATCTCTGTCAAACACAATTGTCTTAGGTACACCATGCAACCTAGCAATTTCTCTCATGTATATATCAACAATGTTGGTTGCCTTGTGAGTTGACTTCACTGGAATACAATGGGAAGCTTTAGTAAGTTTTTCCACCACTACCATAATAGAATCATGTTGCTTAGCAGTCCTAGGCATCTTAGCAATGAAATCCATGGTTACAACTTCCCATTTTCACTCAGGAATGGGCAAAGGCTATATAAAACCAGCTGGGTGTCTGTGCTCAGCCTTGACCTTTCTATATTCAATGCATCTAGCAATAAAATCAACAACCTCATTTTTCATGCCTAGCCAATAATGTTGCTTTTTGACTGCTGCAATTATCTTCTGGTAGCCTGGGTGCCCTGTTATCACACAGTTTGTAGTAAGGATAAAATGTTAGAGATTAAAGAGTCAAACTGGCGTAACAAGAACCAATCCCACCCAATGTCACCTTAATGAGATGGTTCTTTCTTTTTAGGGTGGTAAGGCCCAGGGGAGACGTCCCCGGTGACCTGGGGTTTTGAGAAGGCAAAGGATTATAAGACAAGGATAAGTTTCCCCCCTCACAAGTCACCACCGAGCAGATAGTCCGGCTAACAACCAATAATAAAGTATGACCAAACAAAGGAGAGATGCACCTGCCAGAGACAAAGCAACAAGGAAACTGATATATGCAAGATGCTCATTTGGTTAGTACTTCATATAAATCAATGACTATCTGGTACACATATAAGCAATTTGACAATAAATATTGATGCAGCCAATGTTTATAAAATAACAATGATAAATATATCACTTCTTCAATAAATGTTAAAACGATGTGGCATTCAATGTAACAAATCAACACTTTATTCAATCAATGCCTTTAATCCACCATTCAATTGCTTATTAAGCAAATGTTAGCTGCACCCATGATATTATAACTAGAGATGACGACAACAATAGGTTAGTCAGGTTAGTGTTGGATTACTGAGAGGGGGGGTGAATCAGTAATAGAGCAATTTAATCCCTTTTAACCATATAATCCAAGTGCTATATCAATGAAGCATTATTATCCAATAACTGCAGAGTAAATAAGCAATGAACAAATGAACAATCA
>ML793183.1:2264-18759 GCA_009831015.1 Picea engelmannii
AAAGACCATAGGAAGCAATAATAAGGTATGTTATTATTTCTTGCCTCCTAGTTAATTCAATAGTCAAAATCTAGGGAAAGAGTATTATTCTGTCTTGCTTTGTTCTAGATCCAGGTGGATCTAGGGAGATCGGTTTCTGTCCACACTTATGGATTTATCCAATAACACAACACCATTGGATTACAAGAACATGGTCTCGTGTTGATTTATCCATTTCACATTTCATCATTTCGACATTCCTGTGGTGAAGAGTCTCGACTCTTCATGTTACGATCGCCGAAAAGGAGCTTAGATTGGTGCTAGCTCCTCCCTCTTACATGACCACTAACGGTGACCACAGCCTACACCAAATGGTGTTTTTTTCATTTCAACATTTCTTGTGATGAGATATCTTGACGCTCCATGTCGCGATCCCTGAGACTCTGAAACTTGATGTTGCGATCCCCGAAACTCCATGTCACAATTTTGCATTTCGGCATTTCATGATTTTGACAATTCTTGTGATGAGATATCTTGACGCTCCATGTCGTGATCCTCGAAAATCTGGAACTCCATGTCGTGATCCCTGAAACTCCATGTCATGATCCTCGAAACTCCATGTCGCAATTTCGCATTTCGGCATTTCACGAGTTTGAGAGGTTAGGGAACCCCATTCCTTTGACTTTCCAGTCAGGGAAATGACGATCTTTCGCAACGTGTCTTATGGACCCAACGGTATAGATCTTATCATGATTTCAAAACTTCACGGGTCTTCATCGTGTCTGATCAATGGTCTAGATCAATCCTCGATCCAACGGCTAGGATTATTTCATGATTTCACATATTGCGAGTTAGAGAGGTTAGAGCACTCCTTCCTTTGACCTTTCAGTCAACAAAATGCCAATCTTTCACCATGTGTCATCTGGCTTCAACATCCAGGATCATTTCACAAATTCACAAGCCTTCGTTGTTCCTGATCAACGGTCCAGGATATCCGTTTGATCAACAACTCTGATTAATTCACGATTTCTCATATCCCGAGTTTGAGAGGTTAGGGCACTCCTTCCTTTGACCTCTCATTCAATGAAATGCTTATCTATAACCATGTGTCGTTCCTGAATATGGATGGTCCTCTTACTTTCGGGATTTTATAAGCTCGCTTGACCTTGCACTTTAAATAACATGCAGGTCCTCCTAGATCCAACGTCGGTCGGACCTCAGGCTCAGATCTGACGCATGAGATCTGTTCTCTTCTACTGCGAGCTCCTCCTATCTGAATTTAGATCTGACAGTCATTGGGAAATCTAAATGGGGTCCAACGATCACTATTGTTATTCACTGTTGAACTTTCCATTGCCATGCCATTATCGTTGTGTTGCTGATCGTGATCTTTGCCATCAATGACAAACACACATACTCCGCCTTTGTCTGAAAACATGCCAACATAAAGTCCCTTCATGCTTAACCTTTTAATCTCTTGGATCAACACTAGATCCACAGTAATCTGTCTGTTGAGCGATAGGTATCTGCCATGATATCACGACAAGAGGAGTTTAACGCAAGAGTTAACCTCCTGGTGGCGGCCAAAATGGGGAATCTTCGTCACATTTAGCATAGTGGACTGTGCGAGTCCCTTAATCCATGCTTGGGAGAGAAGGCAAGTCTTCTTCCCTATTGACTTTGTGAAGTATCGGTGGGGTGATAACATATCATAATTCTTTTTTTCGCCTAGATTTAAGTCATTTTTTTCCAGTAGTGGGATTTGTCCTAACTGAATCTCGACTACGTGTATTCCATTTAGAATATACGTGGTGAACAGAGTGTACTCGTAATCTCATGGAATGTTGTCGCGATTAAATGTGCCAACCAAAGGTGGAATGTACTCGGGTAGGATCGATGGGATCTGCTTTGCATTAGCCAGATCACCGCGATGCTTACTTCATTTCTCAGTCGTGGGGTTGACATGGCGAGAACGATGTCCAGTTGAAGGGGAATCCTCCAGTCCCCTATTCGATGATGCCTAGAAACCTTCAGATAAATTCCTTTTGGGCATTATCTTCTTGAGGACCTCCTAAAAAAACTTCTCTAATTCAGTAGGTTCACCCAACATTCTCACGTTTAAATAGGCAGGTTGGGGTAAGTGAACGGATAGGCAAGGTAGACAAACATATGGCGAGGTCTAGTTTTTGATAACACAACTTGACACACAATAAATTCTCTATTAGCTTAGTCAATCACAGGTAGAAAAAAGTGGTCCTGACGCAACGACCAATGGGTTAAATAAGCGGGGCCTCGTAATGGATTCTTCCAACAACCATAAATGATTCCATCAATGTGAATCTGTCCATTATGGCACAGTATCAAGATCTAAGAGTGACCCATCCACCCATAAATGCATTTTATAACCATTCTGGAGCATCGTTCTAATAGTTTGGATGCCTCCAACGATCATATAGCTTCGCCAGGGTGAAGTCCCATTCTGTGCAGTTCTGTTGTTCCAGTGAGGTTCAAATCCTGGGAACCTACCTCCTGTGAGGTTCCTATCTGTGAATTCTTCCATCGGGTCTCCGTAGCTTCTTGTAGATTTTCCAACTTAGCTTTCTTTTTATTGAGCTTCCTTTCCTTATTTCCTATGATCTGAGTCTCTCTAACTATTTATGGATTCCTCTTTCCATTATTATTCTTATCTTCTCCTAGCGTAGTGACTTCGCACTGTTGTTGTGCCCTTAAAGGATTTGAAGTTAATATCCCTTTTCTTAACACTTCCTCAGTGGAAACACTTCTTTCTTGAATGGATAGGTCCTTCAAACCTTCTTTCATTCTTTCAATATTGACATCTAATTCTCTTTCCTTCTATCCCTCCTACGTTGTTACTTTGTTCTGTTTCTTCGACTTACCCTCTCGTTCTTCTATTAGTCGATCTATTTTTCTATCTATGAAATCCCTTAGTTCTTGCTTTTTCTTTTCTGTGGCCTCTTCCTTTGCTTTCCATCTGATTTGATCCTTCTCAATACAAGGTTTACCTAATAAAAGTGGGAAAGGGGCGTTGTTCTCAACAAACTTAATGACTTCAAATTCCTCTTCAGTCATTGTTCCATGAATAATAATAGGTACATTAGTAACTCTTCTACATAAAGTTATCATATTTCCCTTAAACAAGACTATCCTTAAACAATAGGCTTTCCCAAAATTTCCCAAGTGTCTTCTGTCATAATATTCACTTGTGTTTCTTCATCCAAGACATAGTCTATGTCAAAGTCTTCTATTCTTGTACTTATGCATTGTTTTACTTTCAAGATATATGGTAAACTAACATCTTTGTGAACATCCATTGTTTCTTTCAATTGTAATAATGCATTCTGATCTTTCTCTACTTCTTTCTCTAACATGCCCCTAGTCTCTTGATTTCCTTCATAATTTTCTTGTTTCATGTTCATTTGTTCAACTTTAGCAATCATCCTTTGACAATCCTCAACCTCACGATCAACAATATTACAACAAAGACAAATAGGACCGGTACCAGGGCAATCCTTAGCAAGATGTATCGGTCTTCTGCAATTATAGCACAATGTCAATCCTCTTTTCCTTTTAAATGTTCCCCAACTTCTTATGTACTGCACACTAGGATCACAATGTTGGTCCCGCACTCTACAAAAATTATTTCTATCTTCTTGCATCCTCTTATTAGTCCAAAAATTCTTTCTATGCATAGGAATAAAATATCTTTCTTCATTTCTATTAAATTTATTCAAATCATCTCTTTCTTTCAACTACGCCCTAGCCTTCAGACTAGGACAAAATCTATTAATCATACTTAGGTTCATGCTTTCAAAACAAAAGTTTCACTTATCTTACTCTTGTCAAAGCACAAAGATTTACCTCTTTCAAGATCTTACCTCTTTTCTTCAGATCAGATTTCTTTCTTAACACAGAGCTTCACAAGTCAAGTAGAGTACTGATAACTTCAGGAGCAGATCTATGCACATAGCTTCTCTTTTCTTTACATCAGTTCCCAACAATCACAGTTTCATGTCCCGACAATGGAACCATTTGTTGGCACAGGGGCAGACCCAGGGTTGAATGCTTCAACAACGCACCAACAAAACCCTAACTATCGGCCCTTTTGGCAACACTTGTGCAACAAGCGAAGTCTCAACCGAGGTAGAAGCAAGGGGGGTTACAGGACACATGTGTATGTTACCAATTTGGGACACAGATCTGTGATAATAACACTTAAAAATGTACTCTATTAACTCTTAAAAGGTGATATTCATTAGTTTCCAAAATTTAGTAACATCGCAGAACATACCCAAAGATGGATCGGCACAGTAACAATAAATATTAATCACTTCAACCACTTAGCACATAGCACTGAGTTAGATTTAACATTCATTCATCTTTAACACAAATAAAGCACTAAGAATCAACAAATCTATCTATCATACATAATAATCAAAGCACTGAGTAGATTCATAACATAAACAACACAACACAAAGCAAACCAAAGACATAAGATATACGTGTTTCACCCCAGTGTGGGTCTATATACACCAACCACTTCATCTTATTTATTATTATTCAATCTCTTACATTCAGTGACCCCTGTGCACTAAGCCACAGAGTCAAGCTTCACACCATATAGGAGAATTTCACACTGAGCAACGAATCCTCCTTCCAAAACTAGGTCAAGGCACAAAGCCAAATTATTTATCAAGCATAGAGCCTTAACAGACATAAATTCCTTTGCACAAAGCCAATCGAGCTACTTGCACTTAGCCACTTCCCACTTCTCATCTGCTTCTACCATACATTCTTACTTATTTATACTTTTACAATCCCTTACAATAAGGTCTAATCATTGGTAAACCCCATGGGCCGACATCCCATAACCCATTACAAAAATCTTGGAGGACCCCTTATTGGGTCCACATAACCCGCAAAATTAGTGAGATCCGTGATCTCAGCTCTGCCTGGGTGCTCTATCCTCGACTAGCCTGTCGAAGTCCAAAAGTGGTCCAAACTTGACCAAGGTTTCCTCAAAACTTGGTCGAGGGCCAACCGGCCCCCAACACTTGGTTGTGGGCCAACACTATATATTGGTGAAATTTCACTTTTCTTCGCCGATAAACTACATATTGGTGAGCATATTATTTCCCTCACCAATACAGGTTGTATCAGCGAACATCCTTCTTCCTCTGTCTATATACTTTCTCGAACTTTCACTTAAATTTTTTTTTATAACTTCTAACCCATTGATTCTGTCTATATCGACAGGTTAATATTTTCCTCTCCAATAGAACCAATATCAATGAGTTAGTTATTTCTTCATTGTCACAATAGTGACCATCCTCTCTCTGTCATCCATATGTAGCAAGGGCAACACTTAGACATTTTCTTTTCCACTTTCTAGTGTATTGGTATCGATCATTTTATGGGAGCCAATACACCGGCACCATCAGTCCTTGACCAATGATACACTAGCATTATATCTTTCATCTTCAATGATACATGGTGTATCAGGGAAGTTCATCTCATCTTCATCGATACATGGTGTATCGACAAGATTCCCTTGTTTCCCTCCTATGCACAGTGTTTATTGGCAAGTTTCCCTTCTATGTCATCGATGTGCCAATAGAAAGATGTCTACCACTCATTGACATTGAGCATATTTATAGTGATATTATTTCTCTCGTCGACATAGACTGTATAAGTAAGACTCAATTTAATCTTGAGGCCTTGTAGATTTTAACCTTGTACAATACTGCAAACAGATTTTCAGTAAAAGAACATAAAAGATACAATGGAAAATACAAACATTACACAAAGATTTTTCCCCTGGAAAATCAAACCGGGAAAACCAACATATTTTGTATTCATTCATAGTGATACATTTTTTACAATACAATATACATATAGGAGCCAACAACATCCAAAACCCTAACGCAATGACCTAGATTTGTCAACAGCCCTAATTCCTTAACCAGAAATAGAAAACCATCGGCAAAAACCATGTGCCGCAAAAACACCAAAAAAGGGGACACGTTTCTCGAGGAATTTTTTTTCTCAGGGGTGCTGCCCCTCCACTCCCTCTCAAACCGCCCTACGCACTCACCACAACGCAGACACTACTACTCGTGAAAACAATATAACACATACCCAACATGCCTCTCATATTCTCCTCCAACTTAGATCCTTCTCGTTGCACCCATTAGTTAGGTTCCACTCATTGATTTCCTACCTTTCCTAATATGCTTCATGTTGTAATCACAATTGGGCATGTGTGTCACCAACAAATTTTATTATGCATACCATTCCAACGTGCATGTTTTGCGCCTTCTTTATTTTATGACTAACCTTGATCACGAAAGTGTTTTTTATTGTTAGGTGGGTTAATTTTAGTGTCTACAGGGCACAGGTTGGCTCTGAATTGCATCTCAAAGAAGAATTGGTACGCTTGTTGCATACTCAGTGGAAAGTGTTGATCCAAACATCAGTTGAATATTTTCCTGAGATAATATTTCTCATCCAATGACACATGAGTTTATTTCTAATGGATGGATTAAGATCCTATATAACACAAATGCCATAGGAATTGACGAAACTTAATTAGGGAAAATAAATAGCAAGAACCGGGTCCGAACTTTCATTAAAAAATGTTTTTTCTCACAATTTTGGGTACTGTTCAAAGTGAAGTTTTCACTCATGAAATATGATAGATGTATGTTTTATGGGATTATGATTCCAATTCCACCAACTAAAATGAAATATGAGGTCCATCAGTGTTAGAATGATTGCCAAGGATTTCCCATCAAGAAATTCTTGTTAACTCCGACCTTCATTAAGCATGAATATACTCAAATGATTGAATAAGTTTGTAAGGTCTCTCACTAGAAGCCCCTCATTTCACTCTTTACATTGCAAAAAATGACACCTCAATCGGACATCATATGAGAATGTTATGCACTTTTGAGCTCAAGATCTTATTGTTTCTTGCTGTTAAAAAAGACACTTAGAAATGTTTTCGATCTTTCTTCCTCATAGAAGAGTTTTCGATCATCTTTCTAAGACATAGAAGAGTTCATGATCATCTTGCCGACACATAGGATATTTCATGGTTTTCTTGTTGATGCATGAGTTCATTCTTTTATTTCCAACACATGAGTTTGTGTTTTTCTTGTCGACACATGAGTTCATTCTTTTCTTGCGACACATGAGTTCGCGTTTTTCTTTCCAATACATAGGAGAGTTTGTGATCATCTTTCCGACACATGGGTTTGTGATTTTCATGCCGATACATGAGTTCATGATTTTATTGCCAACACATAGGTGAGTTTGTGCTCATATTGTTGATGCATAAGAGGTTTTGTACTCATCTTTCCGATACATAGGATATTTCATGCTTATCTAGCCGACACATGAATTTGTTCTTTTCTTGTCAACACATGAGTTCCTACTTTCCTTACCGACACATAGGAGAGTTCCTACTCATCTTGCCAATACATAGGATATTTTGTGCTCATATTATTGATATATAGGAGAGTTCATGCTCATCTTTCCGACACATGAGTTCATGATTTTATTGCCGACACATGAGTTTGTGCTTTTATTTCCAACCCATAGGAGAGTTCGTGCTCATCTTGCCAATACATAGGAGAGTTCATGCTCATCTTGCCAATACAAGAGATAGTGATTTTCTTTTCAACACATAGTAGAGTTCTTGTTCATCTTGTCGATACATAGGGGAGTTCATGATTATCTTGCCGACACATGAGTTTGTTCTTTTCTTGTCAACATGTGAGTTTGTTATTTTCTTGCCGACACATAGGAGAGTTCATGCTCATCTTGCCGACACAGGAGTAGGACCCTACAAAACTTCCTTTTGTATTTTGGTGATAAATTTTGACTCTGATGCCTGTTTCCTGCATTCCTTATACCATTGGAAAGGCATTTATGATATTTACAACTTCACAGTTACATGATTTCATATATTCCTCACCAATTGTTCACATTTTTTAGGATTGATATCTATCACATTGGAAAAAGCCTCAGAGAACACACTACTTCAACCAAGACCATAGGAACCAAGAACCGAACTCAGGGAAGCATATGTGAAATCTCACTTCGCTAATGTTTCAGTTCTATAGGTTTGAATGTGTGGTTTTGAAAGTTATTTTAATATTATTCTATTGTCACTCATATAATGGTGCCATGAACCAATGCTAAAGGAATACCATACTCAACAATCTGGATAGAAAACATGTGAGGTGAGAAAACCATGAAGGCACAAAAAATAAACATCAAAAAAATGTACCAGTATGCAGCAGTACCCTCACAAATACGATCTAATATCGAGGATAATGGAGAAAGAACAATGAAAATAGTTTTCGCTACAGTAGAGGAGAAGTGAAAGGGAATTAGACTCAAAGAATCGAAGAAGAATTATGAACCCCATGATGATCAAATATCAGACTTAGAGGGAGAATATTTTTCCAATGTCCATACTAGTCATCACGGTGGGTGAGGTGAACTATAGCCAAAATATTAGATGGCCCACCAGCACTAAAAGACAAATTCGAAATGAAACTACATATAATACATTAAATTATAAACATTCATGTCATCATTATTCTCTCATCATTCCAAAGAGGATAAGGAAAATAAATTGTAAATGAAAGGTCATGGGGGGAAGGAGGAAGGCCAAGAGTCAATTTGAATATCAATAAATACGAGGATTGTATCCGAGCAAAGGGATTTTGGATCTTGGAGCTTTCACGTACTGTTACTAAAACTTTTAATGAGGAGAAGCCTATTTAGCCAAGCTATTTTATGGAGAACTCTAATTCCCATGTTGGACGAATTGTGGACTATTCCTTTGTGTTTTTTTCATCACTCGGGTTTTGTAAGGATGTAATTCATATGGTATAATATTCTTGTTTATGGTGGTTACATTCTTATTTATTTTCATCACCATTAGTCCTTGACAACTGATACGCTAGAATTATATCTTTCATCTTCAACGATACATGGTGTATCAGGGAGGTTCATCTCATCTTCATTGATACATGGTGTATCAACAAGCTTCCTTTGTTTCCCTCCTATACACAATGTTTGTTGGCAAGTTTCCCTTCTATGTCATCGATGTGCCAATAGAAATATGTCTACCACTCATTGACATTGAGCATATCTATAGTGATCTTATTTCTCTTGTCGATGTAGGCTATAACAATAAGACTCATTTTAATCTTGAGGCCTTGTAGATTTTAACCTTGTACAATACTGCAAATAGATTTTCAGTAAAAGAACATAAAAGATACAATGGAAAATACAAACATTACATAGAGATTTTTCCCCTAGAAACTCAAACCGAGAAAACCAACATATTCTGTATTCATTCATAGTGACACATTTTTTACAATACAATATACATATAGGAGACAACGAAATCCAAAACCCTAACCCAATGACCTAGATTTGTCAACAACCCTAATTCCTTAACTGGAAATAGAAAACGATAGGCAAAAACCATGTGCCGCAAAAACGCCCAAAAATGTGACATGTTTCCAGAGGAATTTTTTTTTCTCGAGGGCGTTTCCCCTACACCCCCTCTCAAACCCCCCTACACACTTGATGCAATGTAGACACTACTACGCATGAAAACAATATAAAGCATACCCAACATACCTCTCCTATTCTCCCCCAACTTAGATCCTTCTCGTTGCACCCATTAGTTAAGTTCCACTGATTGATTTCCTACCTTTCCTAATATGCTTCATGTTGTAATCACGATTGGGCCTGTGTGTGTCACCAACAAATTTTATTATGCATACCATGCCAACGTGCACGTTTTGCTTCTTCTTTATTTTATGATCAACCTTGATCACAAAAGTATTTTTTATTGTTAGGTGGGTTAATTGCAGTGTCTACAAGGCATAGGTTGGCTTTGAATTGCATCTCAAGGATGAATTGGTACGCTTGTCGCATACTCAGTGGAAAGTGTTGATCCAAACATCGGTTGAATATTTTTGTGAGATAATATTTCTCATCCAATGACATATGAATTTATTTCTAATGGATGTATTAAGATCCTATATAACACAAATGCCGTAGGAATTGACGAAGCTGAATTAGGGAAAACCGATAGCAAGAACGGGGTCAGAACTTTCATTAAAAAATGTTTTTTCTCACAATTTTGGGTACTGTTCAAAGTGAAGTTTTCAATCATGATATATGCTAAATGTATGTTTTATTGGATTATGATTCCAATGCCACCAAATTAAATGAAATATGAGGTCCATAAGTGTCAGAATGATCGCCAAGGATTTCCCATCAAGAAAGTCTCGTTAACTTTGACCTTCATTAAGCATGAATATACTCAAATAATTGAATAAGTTTGTAAGGTCTCTCACTAGAATCCCTTCCTTGTACTCTTTACATTTCAAAAAATGACGCCTCAATCGAACATCATATGAGAAAGTTATGAACTTTTGAACTCAAGCTCTTGTTGTTTCTTGTTGTTAAAAAAGACACTTAGAAATGTTTTCAATTTTTCTTCCTACATAGGAGAGTTTTTGATCATCTTGCTAAGACATAGAAGAGTTCATGATCATCTTGCCAACACATAGGATATTTCATGGTTTTCTTGCTGACACAAGGGTTCATTATTTTATTTTCGACACATGAGTTCGTGTTTTTCTTGTCGACACATGAGTTCATTCTTTTCTTGCCGACACATGAGTTCGTGTTTTTATTTTTGATACATAGGAGAGTTTTTTATCATCTTTCTGACACATGGGTTGGTGCTTTTCATGTTGATACATGAGTTCATGATTTTCTTGCCAACACATAGGAGAGTTTGCGTTGATATTATTGATACATAAGATATTTTGTACTCGTCTTTCCGATATATAGATATTTCATGCTTATCTTGTCGAAACATGAATTTGTTCTTTTCTTGTTGACACATGAGTTCGTACATTCGTTACCGACACATAGGAGAGTTCCAACTAATCTTTCCAATACATGGGAGATTTTGTGCTCATCTTATTGATATATAGGAGAGTTCATGCTCATCTTTCTGACACATGAGTTCATGATTTTATTGCCAACACATGAGTTTGTGCTTTTCTTTCCGATACATAGGAGAGTTTGTACTCATCTTGCCAATACATAGGAGAGTTCATGCTCATCTTTCCAATAGAAGAGATAGTGATTTTCTTTCCAACACATAGTAGAGTTCTTGTTCATCTTGTCGATACATAGGAGAGTCCGTGCTTATCTTGCCAACACATGAGTTCGTTATTTTCTTGTCAACATGTGAGTTCATTATTTTCTTGCCGACACATAGGAGAGTTCATGCTCATATTTTCGACACAGGAGTAGGACCCTACAAAAATTCCTTTTGGTCATAAATTTTTACTCTGATGCCCGTTTCCTGCATTCCTTATACCATTGGAAAGGTATTTATGATATTTACAACTTCAAAATTACATGATTTCATATATTCCTCACCAATTGTTCACATTTTTTAGGATTAAGATCTATCAAATTGGCAAAAGCCTCAGAGAACACACTACTTCAACCAAGAGTAGAGGAACTTGGAACCGAATTCAAGGAAGCATATGTGAACTCTCACTTAGCTAATGTTTCAGTTCTATAGGTTCAAATGCGTGGTTTTGAAAGTTTATTTTAATATTATTCTATGGTCACTCATATATTGTGTGTTGAATGGTGCCATGTACGAATGCTAAAGGAGGACCATACTCAACAATCTGGATAGACAACATGTGAGGTGAGAAAACCATGAAGGCACAAAAAATACACATGAAAAAATATACCAGTATGTAGTAGTACCCTCACAAATATGATCTAATGTCGAGGATAATGGAGAAAGAAAAATGAAGATAGTTGTCGCTACAGTAGAGGATTAGTGAAAGGGAATCAGACTAAAATAGTCGAAGACGAATTATGAACCCCATGATGATAAAATATCAAACTTGGAGGGAGAAGATTTTCCCAATGTCCATACCAATCACCATGGTGGGTGAGGTGCACTATAGCCAAAATATTAGATGGCCCACCATCACTAAAAGACAAATTTGAAATGAAACTACATATAATACATTAAATTATAAACATTCATGCCATCTTTATGCTCTCATCATTCCAAAGAGGATAAGGAAAAGAAATTGTAAATGAAAGGTCATGGGGGGAAGGGGGAAGGCCAAGAGTCAATTTGAATATCAATAAATACGAGGATTGTATCTGAGCAAAGGGATTTTGGATCTTGGAGCTTTCACGTACTGTTACTAAAACTTTTAATGAGGAGAAGTCTATTTAGCCAAACTATTTTATGGAGAACTCTGATTCCCGTGTTGGACGAATTGTGGACTATTCCTTTGTGTTTTGTTCATCACTTGGGTTTTGTAAGGATGTACTTCATATGGTATACTATTCTTGTTTATGGTGGTTACATTCTTATTTATTTTCGTCACCATTAGTCCTTGACCACTGATGCACTAGAATTATATCTTTAATCTTCAACGATACATGGTGTATCAGGGAGGTTCATCTCATCTTTGTCGATACATGGTGTATCGACAACCTTCCTTTGTTTCCCTCCTATGCACAATGTTTGTTGGCAAGTTTCCCTTCTATGTCGTCGATGTGCCAATAGAAAGATGCCTACCACTCATTGGCATTGACCATATCTATAGTGATATTATTTCTCTTGTCGACGTAGACTGTATCAGTAAGACTCATTTTAATATTGAGGCCTTGTAGATTTTAACCTTGTACAATACTGCAAATAGATTTTTAGTAAAAGAACATAAAATATACAATGGAAAATACAAACATTACATAGAGATTTTTCCCCTGGAAACTCAAATCGAGAAAACTAGCATATTTTGTATTCATTCATAGTGATACATTTTTTACAATACAATATACATATAGGAGACAATGACATCCAAAACCCTAACGCAATGACCTAGATTTGTCAACAACCCTAATTCCTTAACTGGAAATAGAAAACGATCGGCAAAAACATGTGCCGCAAAAAGGCCCAAAAATGCGACATGTTTTCGGAGGAATTTTGTTTTCTCGGGGGCATTTCCCCTGCAGCCCCTCTCAAACCCTCCTATACACTCGATGCAACGTAGACACTACTACACGTGAAAACAATATAATGCATACCCAACATACCTCTTGTATTCTCCCCCAACTTAGATCCTTCTCGTTGCACCCATTAGTTAGGTTACACTGATTGATTTCCTACCTTTCGTAATATGCTTCATGTTGTAATCACGATTGGGCATGTGTGTGTCACCAACAAATTTTATTATGCATACCATGCCAACGTGCACATTTTCCGCCTTCTTTATTTTATGACCAACCTTGATCAAAAAATTCTTTTTTATTGTTAGGTGGGTTAATTGCAGTGTCTACAAGGCACAAGTTGGCTCTGAATTGCATCTCAAAGAAGAATTGGTACGCTTGTCGCATACTCAGTGGCAAGTGTTGATCCAAACATCGGTTGAATATTTTTGTGAGATAATATTTCTCGTCCAATGACATATGAATTTATTTCTAACAGATGGATTAAGATCCTATATAACACAAAGGCCATAGGAATTGACGAAGATGAATTAGGGAAAACCAATAGCAAGAACAGGGTCTGAACTTTCATTAAAAAATGTTTTTTCTCACAATTTTGGGTACTGTTCAAAGTGAAGTTTTCACTCATGATATATGCTAGATGTATGTTTTATGGGATTATGATTCCAATTCCATAAACTTAAATGAAATATGAGGTCCATAACTTTCAGAATGATCGCCAAGGATTTCCCATCAAGAAAGTCTCATTAACTCTGACCTTCATTAAGCATGAATATACTCAAATGATTGAATAAGTTTGTAAGGTCTCTCACTAGAATCCCTTCCTTGTACTCTTTACATTGCAAAAAATGATGCCTCAATCAGACATCATATGCGAAAGTTATGAACTTTTGAACTCAAGCTCTTGTTGTTTCTTGTTGTTAAAAAAGACACTTAGAAACATTTTCAATTTTTCTTCCTACATAGGAGAGTTTTTTATCATCTTGCTAAGACATAGAAGATTTCATGATCATCTTGCCGACACATAGGATATTTCATGGTTTTCTTGCTGACACATGGGTTCATTATTTTATTTCCGACACATGAGTTCGTGTTTTTCTTGTCGACACATGAGTTCATTCTTTTCTTGCCGACACATGAGTTTGTATTTTTAGTTCTGATACATAGGAGAGTTTTTGATCATCTTTCCGACACATGAGTTGTTTCTTTTCATTCCGATACATGAGTTCATGATTTTCTTGCCAACACATAGGAGAGTTTGTGTTGATATTATTGATACATAAGAGATTTTGTACTCATCTTTCCGATACATAGGATATTTCATGCTTATCTTGTCGACACCGTTGGAAATGTTTAACAGGTTGTCATTGATGGAAAGTACAACAATGAAGATGGCATGAATATAGGAAGAATGTAATAGATGGGCACCAGAAGTATTTTGGGAAGAAGCTGCAGAGCAACCTCGATAATATCAGAACAGATAGTGCAAAGGATGTTTGGTATGTTTTACAGGCAGCATAAGCTTGTCATTGATGGCAAGTACAACAGTAATGATGGCTTGAGTATAGAAGCAATGATCAACAGGAAAATAGAAGATAATGACAAGTACAACAATGAATATGGAATGAATACAGGAAGAATGTAATAGACAGGCACCAGAAGTATTTTGGGAAGAAGTTGCAGAGCAACCTCGATAAGATCAGAAGAGATAGTGCATAGGATGTTTGGTATGTTTTACAGGCAGCGTAAGCTTGTCATTGATGGAAAGTACAAGAATAATGATGGCTTGAGTACAACAGTCATGATAAATAGGAAAATAGAAGATAAGTCCAGGAAGATCGAATGATCGAAGGCAATGCAACGTTGATCAGGCATGATGAAGTCCTGTAAAGCTTGTGAAGTATTTATGATCGTTGGATCCCATCCAAAATTCCCGATAGAATGAGGGCCATCAGATCTGAATACAGAAAAGAAGAGTGTGTTGAAGAGGAGGATAGATATCATGCGTTAGATCTGAGCGCAGGGTCCGACCACCGTTAGATCGAGGAGAACCTACACGATATTTAAAGTGCAAGGAGTAGAGGGCTCAAAAAATGCCGAAATCCTGACAACCGTCCATCTCAGGGGGTTATGTGGACCATTGATCCGACTCCCTTTCGGAGTTTCTCAGATTGAGAGTTGGAGGCATCAAGAACATTTACTTCAAGAATTGCGAAATCGCGATATGCGAAATCGCGACTTAATCTGAGCCGTCAGATCAAGGTTGAATCTGGACCGTTGATTCCATTCCATGTCAGAGTTTCGAGGATCACATGTTGGAGATGTCAAAGAAACAATGCAACAGGAATCCCGATATCGAGATATGCGAAATCGCGATTCAATCTTAGCCGTCAGATCAAAATTGAATCTAGAACGTTGATCCCAGTCAATTCAGGTGTTTCACAGATCGAGTATTGGACATGTCAAAGATTATTAACATCAGGAATCCTGATATCATGATATGCGAAATCGCGATTCAATCACAGCCGTTGAATCAAGATTGAATCTGGACTGTTGAATCCAAGTTCATTTCGGGAATTCGAGGATCGAGAGTTGGAGATGTCAAGGAATGTTAACATCAAGAATTCTGATATCGCGATATGTGAAATCACAATGTAATTGCAACCGTCAGATCAAGATGTGATCTGGACCATTGATACGACTTCTTTACGAAGTTTCATGGATCAGGATTTGGAAGTGACAAGAACATTCACCACAGGAATGTCGATATTGAGATATGAGAAATCGTGAAAGCACCTTATGCATAAGGCTGTGGTCACAACCCATGGTCATGAGAAGGGAAGGAGTCAGTCCAGATAAGGTCCATTTTGGGGTTTCGGAGATCGTGACTTGGAAAGTCGAGATGCCTCATCTCCAGATTCACGAAACGCGAATTCGTGAAAAGTGCTTTTTGCATAGGCACTTGGTTATGACCATAGTCATATTGGGGAAGGAGCTAGTGCAGAAAAGTTCTGTATCGGAACATCAGAGATCACGAAATGAAGTGTGGAGACACTCAGCAAAAGATTTCCAAAAGGTAATGTCAATAAAGTTCATTCAATGGCGCAGATAAATTGGAATATTATCGGAAGGTTATTGTTCTTTCTCACAGTTAACCTCTCAGTTATGAATCTGTTAGTGAAATGGATTCATGATTGCAAATTAGTTGGTGTTTCAGTTGCTGGGACAATTGTCTTACCTTTTCCTAAGGAAATGCGAAGTGGAACCGTCATGGAGGTGTGTATAAAAGAAAATAAGACAGACTGTGTGTGGTTGGCTGTTCTGGAGATGAATGAAACTGAAGGAGATTGGAGGGCTATTGATGCACGACACAGTGAAACTGCCAGAAACCATTGATGGC
>ML793183.1:29500-58256 GCA_009831015.1 Picea engelmannii
AAATACTAGTGAGGATCTGGGTGATCATGTTACTACTTTCCATATTTGGTGTTCATCCAACTCCCTTAATGACAATTCTATTCATTCGAGACTATTTCAACGCATCCTCACAGGGGTCTCCATGAAATGGTACATTGAGCTACCGGGGGGAACATACAAAAAATTTAATCGAATGATTTTGGACTTTCTCAACCACTTCCAGTTGTCGGTTCGTTATGATGACGATATATAAATTTTTTTGGCCTTTTACCAATATAAGGCCATGCATATCTTGGACCATATTCAAGAGTGGTGTAGATGGAAGAGGTTGATTAAAGCCTACATTCCTCTATATTTTTTATTGGAGTTGTTTCTTAAGTCCTTATTGCCTTATATTTCAAAGGATGTTTCTACATCCAGAGTAAAATCCGAGGAAGAATATATTTTCAAATCCCAACAAATGGACCTCATATATGATAAGTTTGGGATGTTGTATGAAATTCTTCCTGATGCGTCGCGGTCGAATTATGACCCTAGACAAAATCCTAGCCTCATTTCGATGGCATCATAGGCTCTGCAAATGCTAAGTCTACAGACTTGGTGATGAATTGGTTGAAGGATTTGTCTCTAAGCCATCATGTAGCAGGACAAGCTTCGACTTCATCCTCCACTCCCACTTAGTCGATGGATTTGCATTCTATACAGCCGTTGGACAACCCAAATGGTAACCAACAACTAGGAGGGAATAGAAGGAAAGGACAAGGTAATAATTGAAAGGGTGGGAAAAATAATAACAAATCCAATGACACTAACAATGATAGATCAAATAATAATGTTGGTGAGGGAAATAAAGAAAAACAGAAGGTGAAGTTTCCTTTTAAACTTTGTAAATATGATCACCTTACCCACCTATGCCCCAAAATTGAGGAAGCCTCGAGGCTCTTATCATAACCACCCGTTGTGCTGACCAATCTGTTTCCACATAATCAACACATCGCTTCGAGGTCCTCTAACATCGAAAATGCATCGAATGGGATTCAAAACCCCTCGACACATGAAGGCGGCCATCTATGTTTTAATATGGTCAAGTCTTAGATTGATGTAGCCACTTGATCTCGTGATTACAGTTATTCATGGACTGTTACATGTCCATAGTATCCCCCTTCTCTGGAAACACCCTTGCAGATAAAAAATCTGGTACCTCCGCTTCGTATTCCTAAAGGAGTACTAAAATTCTTTGCCCACAATCCTAATGCAAGATATTCCCATAATTATTTGACTGTTGAATATTTTGGTCAAACCCCTTATACGATGTCAGCTTTGGAGGTGCTCCAGACGTTTTCTTCACAGAGGAATTCCTTGTTATCTACTTTAGGAGCTCTAGAACCATGTGGATCGAAGGTTCTTAAGTTTAACATTACGAATGTTAAGCCTCACTTACCTTACCATGTGGCCTTTCAAATCTAAGTGGAGTACATGAAACTTACCACCAAATACACTGTAAGCGATGAAGGTGTTGCAATGCGCGTGATGTCCCTAACCTATTGGAAATCCATCGACTCTTTGAATCTATCCCAATCTATGACTATGTTGACCACATTTGATGGGCGTTCATTTTGACCCTACATAATTCTTCCCGCTTTTCCAGTTCAGTTAGGAGGAAAGAAAGTGGAGGTTGATGTCGAGGTGGTAGATGCGCCCCTTAACTATAATTTACTACTAGGGTGTAATTGGACTTATTCCATGACTGCGCTTGTTTCGTCTTTTTTCTGCACTTTATGTTTTCCTCGCGAAGGGAAAATAGTGATGATTGATCAATTGTCCTTTGCACACGCTATTCCTAATGCATCAGTTGGAACTTCGGTCCCAGTGATAAAAAATTCTCAGTAGGCAATCGAGGATGTTGTTGTCAAAATGTAATCCTCTCTCATGGGTAGCTTTGATTTTGTGGCACTAATCCATCAAATTCATGCCATTTCCAGTAAGTCTTTGTCGTCGATGAGGTCTGTTCTATTTCATACTTCATATTTCAATGACCCTTGGAACCTACCTTCCCCGACTATGTCATGTGAAGGTCAATCACACATTGGGATGACAATGCCACTGTCAGCAATAGAGGTTGTGTATCAGGGTATTCTTAATGCCATTGTTGACTCATATCCTTTATCCTCATAGAAAGACGAGGAGGATCCCGTTCTAGATCTTGTATGGGTCATCCAATCACATTGTTTGCGTGATTGCCTCAATGATACTTTACCTTCGAATGAAGCCATTTTAGAGGCCATGTATGATCTTGATAGGCCTGGCGATGACATGCATGATCAATCCTATTTCCTCCCAGAGCTTGTTAGGATCAAACAGGATGAATTTAGATCTAACTTGAATGAGATGGTTAGTCCAATTGTGGTTCCACTAGATACACATGGTATTTATGATGAAGGAAATATGGAAAATATTTCTCCTACCGTCATAATAGACATCTCTCAAATTCCTGGAAAAATTGAGAATGTATATATCGGTGCAGATTGTTTTCCTGAATAAATTCATATCTACACCGATATCTTCAAATAATTTTGTGACGTATTCACTTGGTCGTATGAAGAGATGCCAGGGATCGACCTAAAAATTATTGAACATGAGATCAATACTTATCTGGATGCTAGAACTATTTGAAAACATCTTAGACCCGTTAATCCTAGGAAGTCCTATGTTATTAAGGCAGAGGTAGAGAAGCTACTTAATGTTGGTTTCATCTACCTGTTTCCCTTGAATGAATGGGTTTCCAACCCTGTTCCCATGAATAAGAAATAAGGAACCATCCATGTATGTATGGATTTTAGAGACCTAAACAAGGCTTGTCCTAAAGACAACTTTCCGACTCCTTTCATTGACCATATTGTTAATGAGTGGGCGAGAAGTGAATTTTTTTATTTTATGGACATATTTTTAGGATATAATCAAATTCAAATCAAACCCTAGGATCAACATAAGATGACATTTATTTTTCCTTGGGGTACTTTTGCATACCGTAAAATGGCTTTCGGCCTTAAAAATGCCAAAGCAACCTTCCAATGCACCATGACCTTTGATTTTCATGATCTCAAGCATATTGTCAAATCCTACCTCGGTGATCTCACTGCTCACTCTCGCAAAAGAGTAGATCACTCCACTCACATTTGATTAGTATTTGATAGATGTCATTACTATCGCATCTATTTGAACCCTCACAAGTGCATCTTCTGAGTTAGGTATGGCCATCTCTTAGGATTCTTATTCTTTGAGCATGGGATCATGGTGGATCCTATGAAGGCCGAGGCAATAATTTGATTACCTCCCCCATGAAACATTCGACAAATTTAAGGTTTATAGGGGAACAATAACTTCTTGTGTTAGTTCATATTGAACTATGCCAATTTAACTAAGGGTTTCATGTATATTTTGAAGAAGGATACTCTGTTTATATGGGATAAGCAAGCCCATGAATCCGTAGATTCTCTTAAGAAAACCTTGGTATCGTCGCCTCTACTGAAGCCTCTAGACTAAAGTAGAGACTATTTTCTTTATATCACCGTGTTTGAAGGGATGGTTGGTATGATTCTTTTTTAGGAGGACAATGAGCTCCATGAGCACATTTTCTACTATCTCAGTTGAAACTTAGTCAGTCTTGAACTTAAATACTCTCATGTAGAAAAACTAGCCTTGGCCATCGTACATGTAGTTCAAAGATTACAAAATTACATATTACTTTGAAAAACTATTGTATTTGCATATATTGATCCATTTCAATACATCCTCACCAGGCATATCATAGGGGGGAATAGAATATGTGGATTTTTATTTTGCAATAATTTGATCTTGATTTTACTTCTGCAAAGTCTAAGAAGTCGCTAGTTTTTGTCGATTTGATATCAGACTTCCCTCGACTAGATGAGGACATCATTCATGACGATTCATTCATGGATGAACACATCTTCCTTATCAGGTGTTCGGACCCCTGGTATGGAGATATTCTAATTTATCCTCAAACCTTGAAGCTATCCCAACATCTATTGAGAGATGATCGACGACGTATACATCATCAAGCTAAAAAATACCTTATCATCAGTGCCACTTTGTATCGTCAAGGAGTAGATAATATTTTTCATCATTTCTTAACTCACGAGGAAGATGAGTCAGTTCTCAATGAGTGTCACAGTGGGGCTTGTGGTGGTCATCTATCTGGGCTTGTGACAACCCAAAAAAATTTGCGAGTCGATTATTTTTGGCCATCAATTTTTAAAGATTGTGTTGAAGCGGTCAAGAAGTTTCATCCTTACCAGCTATTCGCTTGGAAAATGCACTCACATCCAACCCCTCTTCACCTAGTCATCACCATCAGTCCCTTCACCAAGTGGGGGGTATATTTTATGGACTATAACCCAGCTTCGGCTGGGGGGCATTGACATATTATTGTGGCCATGGATTACTTCACTAAATGGGAAGAGGCCATTCCTACCATTAAATCTGATGATAAGACTATAACATTCTTTGTATTCAACAAATTATAGCTCGGTTCAGAATTCCAAAAGAGATTGTCAGTGATCATGGAATTCACTTTTAGAATGAAATGATGAAGGAGTTAGCATCAAAATTGGGGTTTAATCACGGTCATGCTTCCCCTTATTATCCCTAGGAAAATGAACAAGTAGAGGCAGTGAATAAATCTCTCAAGATGATATTGTAAAAAACTGTCATCTAGAATAAATCTGACTAGCATCTGATGCTTTACCCTGCACTTTGGGAATATGAAACCTTGGTAAATAATTCCATTTATTTTTCTCCTTTTCAATTAGTACATGGCATGGAGTCGATCCTTCTGATTGAATGCGGAATCCCTTCCCTCAAACTGGAAATTGAGCTCCTTCCTTACACATTCGATCTTGAAGAACGCCTTGTAAACCTAGAGCATCTTGGTGAGAAGCATCGAGATGCCTCTACTACTATCAAAGAGAATAAATGGCGCATTAAGGTTCAGTATGATAGGTTTGTCTGTCCTTGGCAGTACACTGAGGGTGACTTAGTTCTCCTGTATGAACAAGATAAAGAACCGTTTGGGGCAAGCAAGTTCAACACATGTGGCACGGTCCTTATATCATGCAATGTGTTTTAGAGAAAGGATCCTGTGAATTGGAATATTATGAAGGGAATATGCTAGATGAGCACAGAAATGGGCTCTACCTTAAAAGGTATTATGCTTGAGTCCTCAATATTGGGCATAAATTTTTGTATACTAGTGTATCTTAGTGTATATACAGATTTCCCTACGTGTCATCGGATTTCTTATCAACTTTTCACTTGGTTGGGAGTTGTCAACAGAGTCTTCAGTTTACTTAGGATTTGCAAATAGTGCCAGTTGTCATACACAAAACATGGCTTCTTTCGCTTGGGTCATTTACTCACCCGAGTGCCACCTAGTGTGTTTAGGTGGCATTCACTTGGAGCCATCAACAAATAATGTGGTTGAGTGCAGTGTCATTATAGAACTATTACGCGACGCCATTTCACAGAGTGTTCGGTATTTAGAGGTTTTCCTAGACTCCTAGTTAGTACTATGTTAGTTAAACAACAGTTACCATGTGCGATACCCTACTCTACTCCAACGATTCCTACAGGTACGACTTTTGGAATGATACTTTGATTTTCTTACTTATAATCACATACTTAGAAGTTCTAATGATGTATCTAATGCATATGCTAATAATGTTTTATATTGGCATTTTTCACATCACTAAAGTAAAGAAAACACATTCATGCATGTACACATTGTAACATATATAAGTAAAGTCGAAGAACAGATTTTTTTATATTTCATATTTTCAAAAAATATGGTGTCATAGTACAAAATGGGGCTCACACCCTCAAAATACATATATGGTCGCTATATATATTACCATGGAATATATTCATGTGGTGTTAGATGCATATCATGATAGCACACTATGGTGTTTGTGAGAGGTCAGAAGAGTCACACCGACACACAAGGCACACACATCACCTGCCACTGCATAGCCTCTGGCAGATCCTCCACCTGAACCATAAGAATCTTGTGTGTCAATCGAGACATGTTTCCATGCACATTCTGTAGCACTATCTCCACAGCTCCTCCCGCATGCTCATCTCCCTGACTCCTCCGCCGATGTCATGGGAATCCATCTGGTCGACATGGACCTACATCTATGTGACAAGGAAATTGTTAATACTTGATACCATACAAAAATATTTGCGTTTTTTTATTCTTTTTGAAAAACACAAAAAAATGAATATATGAAAAACATTTCTTACCAATATCACCAATGGCGGAACCTAGTGGCAAAGGCATATCCAGATCCCCTGTGCAGTCGATCCCGACATAAGAGTAGTTGTCAATGGCTATAATCTGTTGACGCGACCAAAAAAAGAACTCATAATTGTAGGGGGTTGGCACCCTACCACCTCCTAGCCGCCGCATCACATCGGTCCACCATGACATGGCTAGATCACATGGTCCATGTGGAATAATCTCTACTCTAGGGCTCAATACTGGAACCCTCTCAAAGAAAAATCTACACATAATGGATGCAAATCTGAAATTTCTCTTTCTCCCTTGTTTGCAATCTGTCAACTGGCTCTTCATGTTAGTCAAAAATGAGGTACACCACTCATAAATAGTGGGATGTAAACACTCCACCGCATAGAACATGAGTGGCCTTGAATCCTGGTGCAATGAGAGTGACCCTGAGATCTGTTTAAGAACAAGTATGATGATCTTTAAGCTCAGGTTCTCAATTGCCCTGATTGGGAGTTGGCTCCCTACTTTATCTATGACTACAACATAGTGGGTGGAAATGTACTCCTCCATGGTTATACCACCCCCAACCCCCCAGGCCTTGATATTCACTACCTCACCCCAACGAGACAATCCTGTGATAAAATATATGTCATCCACTTCAATCCTCAATGGTTTCCCATAGAGATTGAAGGCCTTTGTCTCCAGATCCTAGTAGTTTATGAGCATATAGAGTAACCTCACTTGATCTCTCATTCCTTTGAGAGCCCAAAATTTATAAAGGCCACATATTTTTAGAGCTTGTTGGGCCCCTGCATTTCTTTCCACTACTAAATCTATCTCTTCATGCTCCCTCTCCCTCCATCCAATCACCATCCTGCCAAAGTAAAGTCATTTTTTGAGTTAAATCTTGTCAAAAAAGTTGTTCACGGACTTGTATTCGGGCTAACATGCTAACAGTCGCATATAGGGTCGCATATACGTGGGCATACTTTTCTTTTCCAGTGCACATGGAGACATGTACGCAACCCAATTAACTATCACCCGCGTAGACCCTAGTTTACATTTTGCGCCCTCTAAAACTCAAAAAATGAGGACTAAATTTGAAATTCAAACCAATGAAAGTGAAGAGGAGGGGATGGGTACTTACTTGGTCTAGATGGTTTCTAATTCCATTGATCATAGCTCTCATAATCAACACTTGAATATCTTGGGGAAAATGTCCTAAAACACACTATGTGGGTGAAAAACTCAAATGGTATGGTAAAATGGTCTATTTTTACTATTAGTAGAATTTTTTTACCCACTTCATATAGTCTGTGCTGATTTTTTGACCTCATGGACTAATAGTACAATGGAAAGAGTTGGTTTTGGTGGCTTTGTCTAAGATATTTTCATTTTTTAGCGTCATATCGCTCATTCGTGCCTTCAACATGTATTTTCTTTCACCGACATATAGGATAGGGTGTCACTCCATTTTTCATTGTCTTATGAATGTGATCTATATACCATAGGAACAAACCCATTTATTAGCGACATCGAACCTTCTTACTGCTACTGGAAGTGTCATTATTAGGTGGTAGAGGCTTACCAAACATGGGTTCCCTAGTTAGAGCCTTTGTGCCATTTGGTGCCCATGCAGAGGTTATTCCATAAGATCGGGATTTCCTTATGGTTCTGATATGAATTTTCATTTGAACTTCATATTCTTACTCACAAGCATTCTGACCTTCACCTATGGGACTCCCCCCAAGTCTTGGTTAAGCTCTTTTCTGACTCTCTAAAATGTGAAAATGTTGTCGAGTGAACTTGTCTCTTTCACACTCATTAAATGGCTTTGAAAGGATGTCTATTTGGTGAAAGTTTAACCCTTTTTCAGACCAAGTAAACTACTTATGGAAAATGAACACTCTAGTTAACATTGGCTAGAAGAGTTCTTCTGGGTATTGTTTTATACTTTTTCGGGCCTAGAAGACTAAATCTACTAAAAATGACATTGTTTGGAGTTAAATTGTAATCGTATTCCATCATCCTTCTTACAGTATTGATCCTATTGATGGTTCTCACTTTCTCGTTATAAGCCTCCTACCTCAGAAATTTGTATCACTAGCCAAGTAGAGCCTTCTTATATCCTTTGCAAATTGACACCCTGTACCCTAAGAGGAAACATTCCTCTGAGTGTCCATGCCTCACATGCACTTCCTTGAATTGAGCATAGGTATGTTCCACTATTTGGAGCTAGTTTCTTACTCGTGACACTCGTTTCCTCTCTTGTATCATAACTTTTCTTTGCCTATGAAAAAACAAAAAAAGACAGGCAGGAAAAGCATATTATCTCATATCAGCAGCAATGTTGCCTTTGAACAAAGAATTGTTTTTTGATTCCAATACCATCCAAGGTTTGGGTTTATCATGACCTTAGGAATTTGATCTCGTTACTTAGATTTTACTCCTCCGAATGGTTATTCTTCCAGTCCCTATGGAGAGTTTGTTGATGCCTCCTACATCACAATTGTTTATCATCAAGTCTATGCTTCCTGAGTAATCCATATGTCTCATGCTCTGGTTCAAAGGAAGTCTATAATTCTATGTCGACCATTCCTGAGAATTATTGACTTTGCATGTTGGAAAAACCCTCAGTGTGTCTCAGAGTCACATGAAGATGTATTCCTACCATGCACCATGTTCCTACTTTCACTATGGGTAGGTAACCTTGAACCCAACAGTCAACATCTCCTCATTGGTCACTGACTGGGGGGTTTTCCTTATGTTTTATGACAATAAATATATTCACACATTGGGATTTTGGCAGTTTCTTGGATTTCATTAGCCTTATTGGTGGTTTCCTCGGATTTGTCGATAATCTTCCTTATTGGATGCTATTCAGAGGGTCTTTTATGTGCACTACTTGCATCTAGTGCATGCAAAATACGCACAAGGTCCTTGGTTCGTGAACATCCTATTCATCTAAGATCCTCTTAATCATCAAGCTATTTCTTTGTACCTCATGCTGACGGATGGGATATTCCCTAATGCTCTCCTTTCAATGGGTCCCCTTCCATCGAATTCAGTTCATATATTTTGGAAATGAGACCTAGAGTCCTATGAGTACCTAGAGGGTTGCAATCATCAATGGAAGGTTCTCCTACCATCGATAGTTGGGAATACATCAATGTCTCCTGATTGATGGATTATTCAACTGTTCTACCTCAACACCCTTATTCACACTTGTAAGAATGTACTCGATGCCTTGATACATAGTTTCATTATCGATAGTTTGTCTCGCGTTTGTTAACAATATACCTTAATGACCAGTAATCAAATGAAGTCTCGTTGTGTTCGACATCAACTCCTCTATTCACATGATGTAGACTTGCACCTTCTATGGATAGTGTAGAAGACCTCCAACCTATACTAGTAACATTCCTATTATGTTGTCATCTTTCATTGGACCAGTAACTATGTGACTTCAGTGATCATGGGAGGTCATATTGTACTCCATTGTATACAGGTATCTTCAGATTGATTTTGATATTGGATTCCACTGGGCCTTGTTCACGACTATTATAGCCTATGTCATGTGTTTTCTTTTTATTTCCTATTCATGGCCATGAAAAACTATTTGGTATATTTCCACATGGATCTGCAGTGTAATTCAGATTAGCAGCCATACCTACAAAGTCATTATGGATTGTAATATTCTCTTGAGTAATTAGTACTTCCAACCAAGTCTCCATTACTCCACTTCTAGGAATTATCATGTATTTCTACCATCACAGATACTCCTCTGACCTCACACATTAGGGGGCATCTGTTATAGAAAATGTTTCCTCGCCCCATGCAACTTGCTTGGATGGGATTTTCATTTCCGTATGCAGACTTCAAGTCCCCTTTTATACCTCCCAGAGCCAAAAAAATGTTTTTTTCCACATATACGCGCCCTACCAGCTAGACAACAACTGTATACACAGGTTGCTCCACTACAACCCGCATACATCAGATTTGGTGCTCAAAATTAAAAATTATGTCAGGTTTCCATGCCATGTCATGAGATCCATGATCCTTTACCTTCCATATATGGAAACATTTCAACTCGGGCCTTTATTTCCATGTGAAAGGATATAAATTGAGCCATATCCAAGCCTTGGAGGAGAATTCAACTTTTGAGAGAAAATAGACTTTGGCGAAATTTCACTTCATATTGAGTTTGCATCCCTTTATCCTTGAAAGTTTGAACTCATTGTTTAGCCCTCGAGCTCTTCCTTCTTTGTGATGGAGAACCTCATTGTCTCCTTTATATGAGCTTTCCTTTGATGGAGGATTGAAGTGGTGGAGGCCCAACTGGAGGGAATTAGTTTCTCGGTTCTAATATGTGTTGTTACAAAAGTTTTTCACCTATATACTTCTGCTGATTATTTTAATAGAAATACTATTTTCTCGTCCAATTGATATCTTGCAACTATTTGAATTATTATTCCATGGGCGTATTTTTCATGTATGTTAATGTATTATGCTAATTTATGTGCTAACATTATATATTATCACCATATGCTTGCAGATCTTGGTTGTTGAGGACAAGTTGCATGTATAAATCTTTGAGTTGCGTGTTCAATGATGGTCTTCATCGAACGTCCAGGAAAGGTAGGCTCTTGGCCTTATCTTGTTAGCATTTCATTTATATAGCATACTTGGGATTACATTTTATTTCTTTGTGTCATTCTGTCTGTTGTGGTTTACCCCTTGTCATAGAGAGATTTCCTCGTAACACCATGTATGCATTTCTATAGGATTAAACCCTTCACGATGGAGCTAATTTCAAGAATGTGAAAGGTAGATATCGATTTGTTCAAAAGAAAATCAAAATCTTATAGCATATTGTGATCACCATACCTTAATTCTTCCATGATGATGTCTGCTGAGTATAATCACCTAGTGTTTGTTGATTTATGAAGAGGTTGTACTTGAGACTTTCGATATATATATTCCTTTCCCAGTCATAATTTTTTTTTTCATTTATGGGGAAAATAAATAGTGTACCTCACCTCTAGCATGTAACTCTAGTAAGATAATGTCTAGTTTCAATTTCTCTTTGACTCTTTTGAGTATCTTTGAAATAGTGAGAGTTACAAAGTACATGCACACAAACACTTTAATGATGTATTTTGTACCATAAGCTCCTAAGTTTGAATTTTGAGGTCAAGTACTCTACTTATAATCTTGGATGATGAGATAGATATATGTTCTTTGGTCATGTAAGCTCAAATGGATGAGATTCATATTGTTATCATCATACATAGTCCATTCTAAGGGACCTACATAGTATTTTTCAGATTAGATGGATTCCTTCAATGACTTTGGTATATTGACTTACAATGTTTTCATGCTTGTTGAAGTTCGAAGGTATATTTTGAAGCTCTCTCCTCTCATATTTTACCTTATTGATATGATTACTCTTTGAATAATTAGATGCAATATATTGACTTGGACTAACTGAATGATTTTCATTGGTTTTCTCTTGATATGGTCTTATTCTAGTTTGCTAATGAAGTTAATTAGTATGGTTTCCTTTATCTTGATATCATTGGGGATTTCACATCATGATGTTTTTGTTTCTTTTAGAATTGGAATTTTCAACTATTGAATAATCAAAGAAATCTGAGCCAAGTCATGAAACTCTCAACAAATCTCTTCAAGGAACTGATCTACAAATTTTGGGAAGGCTCATCAAGAATACTCTTTCAAAACTCAACCAAATACATAAAACAAGAATCATACAGTAGATTGCACATTTGCTTGCCCGAGAAAGAGTATTATAACACAAGATCAATGCGCTCTAACCTTTAAGACACCGATTAATAAAATGGTACTAAAATGCACTACTTCAACGCAGAACTGATGGTCATTACAACCATATCATTTTCTTACCAAAAGGGAACTTCCACTCAATAGACGAGTATCCAAGATAAGTTGGCTCCACCTTTCTATTGAGATACTCACAACATAAAATTGGTAAGATTTTGGATTTGACTTCATGCATCCCAATAGGTATGGTTCCTTGTTTTTTTCAAATCCTTATCTTTTTATGTAGTGTCCCATGCCATCCCAAATACATATTTTATTTCTATTTTATGTTGTGAGATCTCAACAAACATGAGGAAAGTATATTAGTCAATGTTGCATTGGTCATATTTTCTAACCGGTTAAACATTTATTTTTGAAAATGACTAATAAAGAAATCTGCATCATTTGTCAATAGTTTTAATTGGTGATATTTTTTTTTCTCTTGTGTGCAAATCCCTCTCATGGAAGTTGGTGCTCTCCTGAAGAGAAAGACATGCCTCGAGGAAGACAAATGGCTTCAAAACTTTTGACATGATCATCAAACATGTCACTTGGGAACTTTATTTGTGGACTTGTTTTTGGGATTTTTCCTTTAAATTCTCTGCACATGATTGTTTTGAGCCTTTTCTGAGAATTTTGGGATAAAATAAACCTCATTTATTGAACGATTTGTCTATTCAGGTATGCATACCCAGTTGATATCGTACGCTTGATATGGATTTGTGACGAGATAAGCATGTTGCACTTTAGAATGAGTTTCAGAACTTGGAGAGATCTAGAGTATGCACACATATTTTTGAAACCTTGAGTTATCACAAGGTCGGACCAAAGCATCTAATGTGTAACAAATGGAAGCTCTTCCCATCCCTTTCTCCATGAAGCACAAGGCTACAAATTTGAGTTGATAGTTTTTAGAAAATCATATATGAGATGTAGTTCTCATCCTATCTAAACAAAATGTTATGTGTATAATATTTCACAAGGTTTAGTCTTTTCAAGAGGATGTAAAATAAATAGTGTGTTAGGATGCATAAACATTGTTAAAGTTGTTGGAAACAATGAAATTATTAATCTTGTTTTCCATATACTCTCTCTTGTTGATTGCTTATCTTTAATAATCATTTATCCAAGTTTTCATTTTTCAATTGTAGCAAATTTAGAGCCGAGTTTGTCTTCTAAATATGAATGTGGGTGCTCTCTTTCATTCCTCATAATCTTTTCCCCGAGAGGCATTTCATTCTCTAACTTGTGTTTCTCTTATGATTCTTGATTATTTGATGACATATAGACATCTCACCTCTGTTTGTCTCATACAGGAAATGCCTTTTCACTTGAAACATGCCCAAATCAACTTGTGTCTCTTTCCTAGCTCATGAGATGAACTAGAAGGTCATCTTGAAGATGAATAAAATATGTTTTTGGAATATTGTGACAACAATTGAACCATGAATAAATAGAGTGGTTAATCAATGGTTATTCTTGTATGTTGGATGGAAATCATATCCTATGTAACGAGGGAACCATCCACACACTAAGAAGTTGCTCGCGTGAAAGGTGAAGGGTCAAAGTATAAAGGTTGAAAACAAAAATGGATAACCTTATTTATCCAGGTGCAACAAATATACAAAGGAAATATCAATAGATTCCATTCATCCCCTATTAGGATAAAAGAAGGTCATCACTTTCCCCATCCACCAGATGCTAATTATACACTAAATAAACCAAGAGGGAATGGGAAAGAAAGCTTGACTAGACTTGGGGACATGCAGATATCTCTGTCGGGGATATGGATGTTCACTGGAAGCAAAGCAATATTTTTGACACCGTGGTAACTCCATTGGAGCTATGGACACTCGTGGGAAGTGGAGTGACACCTGAGAGATAATATATATGCACTTGGCGAAAATATTTGTATATCCCAAACCTATATCATCCCCATGATGGATATACCAACATGAATTGTTGATGTAATTTAAGAAAATAAATCTCACCATATTTCATCCTCTTATCATAGTAGATGAGCTCTACTAGCTAGCATGGAAGCATCACCAGTGAACCCACCATAATGTAATCTTTCAGGTAACTATTGCACATTAATTCCATAATTTCTTATCTTAAAAGTGATTATATGGCCCTCTAATTTTTTTTCTCATAAGTTAGGGAAGACTAATAGAGGTTTTGGGTTCGCCTAGTGTGTCACCATTTATTGTGCTAGGACACCCTCCCTAATTTCTTATTTTACCTTTTCTATAAGAGAATAAATTGGCCCCCTTACTAAAATTGTCTTCTAAAAAGCCTCTCAAACTCTCTCATGCAAATGGAAAAGACCAAGTTTCTCTTCTCACTCTCCATACTTTACCATTTCAGTGATTTTAAATAAGACTTTGGCCCACTGATACATTGTATATTGGAAAACTTCCTTTTTCCTTCATTGATACACTACGTGTCGATGAGTACCTTCTTTCCCTCTCCGATATAGGATGTATCAACAAACATCTTTCTTCCTCCATTGATACAGTCCATATCAACAACTTGGGTTTTTATTCACCGATATATTTTCTCGAACTTTCACTTCAAAGTTTTTTATAAGTGCTAACCCATTTATTCTAGCTATATTGATGGGTTAATATTTTCCTTGTCGATACATCTAGTATCAGAAAGTTAGTGATTTCTTCAGCAACACACAAACAACCATCCTCTCTTTTTCGCTAATACGTAAGAAGGGTCAACACTTAGAGATTTTCTTTGCCACTTTCTAGTGTATCGACATTTATCATTTTATGGGCATTGATATATTGACATCATCAGTCCTTGACATTCGATACACCGACATTTGATCTTTCGTCTTCATCGATACATGGTGTATTGGAAAGATTCCTTTCTTTCCCTCCGATGCACAATGTTTGTTGACAAGTTTCCCTGTTTTGTTGTCAATGTGCCAACATGAATATTTTGACCCCTCATTAACACTAAGCATATCGACAGTGATATTATTTCTCTTATTGACATAGACTATATTAGCAAGACACACTTTCATCTTGAGGCCTCTCCTATTCTCCTCCAACTCAGATCCTTCTCGTTGTATCCGTTATTTAGGTTCCTATCACTTTCAATGATTAAACACTCCATACCTAACTAGATAATTGATGACTAATTTCCTACCTTGCCCAATATACTTTATGTTGTAGTTGTGATTGAGTTTGTGTGTGTCTCTAATATATTTCATTACGCATACCATGCAAGCGTGCACATTTTGTGCCTTCTTGATTTTATGAATACCCTTGATCATGAAAGTGTTTTTTATTGTTAGGTGGGTTAATTTCAACATCTACAGGGCACATGTTGGCTCTAAATTCCATCTCAAAAAAGAATTGATATTCTTGTCACATACTCAGTGGCAAGTGCTCCAAACGTTAGTTAGCTATTTTTGCGAGATAATATTTCTCAGCCACTGACATATGAATTTAGTTATAATAATGTATGGATTAAGAGCCTATATAATAAAAATGAAATAGGAATTGATGGATCTGAATTCAGGAAAAGAATAGTGAGAACTAGGTTCGAAATTTCATTAAAAAATGTTTTTGCTCACAATTTTGGGTACTGGTCAAAGTGGAGTTTTCACTCCTATAATAGGCTAGATGTATTTTTTATGAGATTACCATTCCAAMTCCACTGACAGAATTKAAATCTAAGGTCTATAAGTKCCCAACCGATCATCAAGGACTTCCCATCAAACAAGCCTCATTAACCGCGACCTTCATTCAACATGAATCTACTCAAATGATTGAATGAATTTTTAAGGTCTCTCACTAGAATCCCCTCCTTGTTCTCTCCACRTTGCAAAAAACGACGCCTCAATCCCACATCGTATGAGAAAGTTATGGACTTTTGAACTCAAKCTCTTGTTGTTTATTGCTGTTAAAAAAGACACTTAGATTTTTTTTTAATTTTTCTTCCTACATAGGTGAGTTCATGCTCATATTGTCAATACATAGGAGAATTCATGATCATCTTATCAATACATAGGAKATTTTTTTATTTTCTTTACGACACATGATTTTTTTCTTTTCTTGTTGACATATGAGATCATGCTTTTCTTGCTGATACATAGGAGAGTTCGTGCTCATCTTGTCGACACATGAGTTCATGCTTTTCTTGCAGTCACTTGAATTCGTGCTTTTATTTTCGACACATAGGAGAGTTCATGCTCATCTTGTCGATACATAAGATAGTTAGTGCTCATATTTCTAATACGTATGAGAGTTCGTTCTTTTCTTGTCGACACATTAGTTTGTGCTTTTCTTTCCAACACAGGAGTTCGTGCTTTTCTTGCCACAACATAGGAGAGTTTGCGCTCATATTGTCGATACATAGGACAATTTGTGCTTTTCTTGCAACTACATAGGAGATTTCATGATTTTCTTTCCGAAACATTAGTTCGTTCTTTTATTGTTGACACATAGGATAGTTTGTAATCATCTTGATGATACATAGGAGATTTTGTGCTCATCTTGCCAATACAAGAGTTCGTTCTTTTATTTTTTAAACATAGGAGAGTTTGTGCTCATCGTGCTGATACATAGGAGAGTTCATGCTCATCTTGTCGACACATGAGTTTGTGCTTTCTTTCCAACACATAAGCTCATGCTTTTCTTGTCAACACATAGGACAGTTCATGCTCATTTTTCCAACACAAGAGTAAGACCCTATAAAAATTCCTTTTGTATTTGGGTTGTAACTTTTGAATACAATGCCCATTTCACATGTTTCTCATACATATGGAAAGGTATTTATGATATCTACAACTTCAAAGTTATATTATTTCAGATATTCTTCACCAATTCTTCACATTTTTTAGTATTAAGATCTAGCACATTAGAAAAATCCCCAGAGAAAAAAATACTTCAACCAAGAGAAACCAAGAGCAGATGAACCAAGAAATAAACTTAGGGAAACATATATGAAATATTACTTAACTAATGCTTCAGTTCTACAGGTTCGAATGCATGGTTTTGAAAGTTTATTTCAATATTATTCTATGGTCACTCATCTATTGCGTGTTGAATGGTGTCAGGTACCAATGCTAAAGGAAGATCATACTCAACAATCTAGATAGACAATGTGTGAGGTGAGTGAACCATGAAGGCACATCAATTACACATAAAAGAAATCTACTAGTATGCAACAATAACCTCACAAATACGATCTACCACTGAGGATAATGGAGTAGCATCAACAACAACAATTTTCACAGTAGTAGAGGAGCAGTGAAAGGGAATCATACTCAAATAATTGAAGAAGAATTATGAATCCCATGATGATCGAATATCAAAATTGGAGGGAGAAGAGTTTCCCAATGTCCAGACCAGTCATCACAATGGGTGAGGTGCACTATAGCCAAAATATATTGTCCCATGAACAGTAAAAAACAAATTCAAAATGTAACTGCATATAATACATTAAATTATAAACATTTATATTGTCTTTGTTCTCCCATCATTACAAAGAGGATAAGGACGGAATTTTGTAAATAAAACATCATGGGGGGGAGGCGGAAGGCCAAGAGTGAAGTTGAATATCAATAAATACATAGATTGTATTTGAGCAAAGAGATTTTGGCTCTTGGATATTTCATGTACTATTACTGAAACTTTTAATGAGGAGAAGCATGTTTGGCCAAGTTATTTTTTAGAGAGCTTTGATTTTTGTGTTAGATGTATTGTGGACTATTCCTTTGCATTTTTCTCATCACTTGAGTTGTGTAAGGATTACTTCATATGGTAGACTATTCTAATGTATGGTGGTTGCATTCTTATTTATGTTCTTCGGGAAATATTTTTCTAAATTCGTGGACATAGGATTGTAAATAATTGTTTAAATGCTACACTATTCTGTGTTTGTAGTTATTTATTCGTATTCTAGTTTATGCTTTGTGTGAATTATTTCACGTGTCATTGACAAGAGTATGGCTAGTTATATGTTTTCTTTCTAGTTACCTTAGTTTCGTCTGCATGCATCTAGATGATCAAAATTATCTATATGTTTTTCCAAGTGTAAAGAAAAAAATAAACATTGCTAAGATAAGAACAAATTATCACGAGCTCCATAGAATAACTGAGCGTTCGTCAATTCCTAAAATGCCATGGGATGAAAGAGTGTGTCACCTTTGTGACACTAAGAAGGTTGAAGATGAAAAACACTTTCTCATAAATTGTCCAGCCTATACCCATATTAGATCTCATTTTCAAAATATTTTCACACTACCAACCTTCCTAACCTCTTAACTCAACAAAAGTATGGTGATCTTGGAAAGCTTCTCTTAATACTTTTCAAGCACATAAATAAAATTCTAAAAAATAACAAGTAATCACTTACCCTCTTAAGGTCTGATAGACAAATTTGGTCTTAGTGTATGTTAATCATCATTATCACCATCATATTAGCTTCATTTCATTGAGAGATCTAATTGAGACTTCTTATCGGGAGTAACCCCTGCAGTTGACAAAGGGAATTCTTCCCATGTCAACACTACCCTAGTGGTTCATTCCACAACTTGATGCCATACTCTATGCATAATAGGGATACATGCTACAACTTGATGTCATATTCAAGGATATAGGCTACAACTTGATGCCATATTCTCTCTATGCATAATAGGGATACACACTACATGATTGCATGTGCTACCACACTAATTCATGCATGCTTGAATCAACGGGGCTTATAAAACACCATGCACTATGACACTACCTATATGCATGAATAATAGGACTTACAACAACCTAAGGAAATCAACTTGCCAATGGGTAAGTTTACAACTTGGACCAAAAAATATAAGGTGTTGGGTACAACCGATCATGCACCCCCTGCATCTAAAAAACACATATGCATCATTAATTCAAGTACAACAAGAATCCAAAAATGATTTACATCAATGGAAAGGTTACCAATTATATTCCCAATATATAATCTCATTACAACACTAAGACCATTCTCATTTCATCACCATCACTTCTGCTTTGCCTCTTTATCTCGAGTGTGCCTTCTTTGTCTCCTAAGTCTTTAATGTCACTATCAAAATGTTGTCTTAAATTTCCATGATTTCCCTTTCATTTGTTAGAGTCACGAATTCTACGTTCATACCTTTCAACCATGTTCATACCTTAGTAAAAAAATTGCTATCACACTACAATGCACAAATTCTGGCGAAAATGGTGAAATCATCTTTGAGAATGTACTCTAGATTTGGTTCACTAGATGTGAAGATTTTGAAAAATTACTTGCTCCCCAATGGTTCCTTGAATGTGAATGTCTCCCCATTGTGAAACACTATTCCTACTTCCCAATTGTATACATTGCTCAGATACCATAGCAGTGAGACACCATACCCACAACTAGCCAATTCACGGGATTTCCTTTGTTTTTTTTTTCTCTCGATTTGTTTGAGTACCATATAATAACCATGCTCACCATGAGAACAATGATGAATTTGATAGAGTATATTTCCATATTTTTACTGTAATAATCAAGCTTGCAATTTTTTTTTTAACTATGTGGATTAGTATAAAATAATCTATACTGGTGATGAAATTGAATTTTATGAAAACCTGATCCTTGCTTAGCGATGTGCATTTTGATGCCATTGGTATCTATGGTCCTGTGAGTTATCTCCATTATCCCACTTCTCACAACTTCAATTTCTCCTCTTATTATACAGTAGGCTCAAATCCCTCTATCCTTAGTCCATCTACTGTGGAGATTCCATGCTCAGAAGAAAAAAAGTACTGTACATGGCCTTTTTGACGGGCAAATTCATGCTCCCATGACATTTAAATTGGATCCCAGTTGTCTTAAACTGATCACAATTGAGATTTGGCGGAATCCGTGAAAATCAAGCTTCTTTGATCCATTCAAACTTAAAACTAAACCAAACCCAATGAAATTCCCTTTGGAAGCTTCCCTTTCTACAACAATCGCTTCTTTTCCCACAGCTTCCTATCCAGTCAAAATCGTGAACTAACCCTTTCTACTACTATCATTGCTTCTCTTTATACAGATGTATATTAGGGTTTACCACGCATTTCGATATATGTTCTTAGTGATGGCTCCTCCACGCAGCTTCACTTCTACAACGAGCGACTCCTTTCATCCATGCAGATTCTCTTCCACTCAGGTGTAAAACCTCCAACGCGGGTTGCACGATCTCAGATTTCTCAATCATTATTGCATATCTAATAGTGTTCACCTATCCTGGGACAACATTCTTAGCCCAATGGGTTTCACAACTAGTGGTTTTATTCTTCACAGAACGATGGTTCATCTCCATAGTTCCGATGGACAAACACACTCACACTACTACATAACTAGCTGCAACTCATTTACAACCAACACATTACTCTACTCCTTTACTCTCCATATGTTCATGTGCACTCCCATAAGGGATTCAAACCCAACCTCACTCTAATACCATATTAAAATGGGTCGAATATATTATTACACACCAACAATGGGTCAATCCTTCTATTGAATCAATGTAATGATATATATAAATACAACAAGATTTGTTTCAAAATAGACAAACTATCTTGATCACATAATTTATCACTTGAGAAAATATCTCAACCTTACACAAGCATTTAATTGGAGAGAGTCTCTCACATCCAACTAGTTCCAACAACCTTCTAAAGATTAGGAATAGACTCTTCTCATAGAGATGAACTCTACCTAACAAAACCAAAAATACATTATAAAACATAATTTCATCACACATTATTAAGACAAGTATGACTTAAATATTTCAACAATAAAATATTTTTAACCCACAGAATTGTTTCTAATATTGAAAATACTATAGACGTCCAATATAATAATGATCACATGCAAATCTTGCACAAACACAAAGTAGCTTTAATAGATCACACAAACCAAAATACATTTATCAATTTCAATTAACCTCAAACACATAGTGAATTGATTTTATAATGAAATCAAATTGTATTCCTATGGAGATCAATTTAAAATATACTTAATCGAACTTCACATACTGGAGACCATGACTAAGGAAGTGGAAGATACCCATATTTTAAGGCCACATAATATTGTTTACTTTCCAAGGCACACACCTGAATACTCATATTATTCTTAAATAAAATTGTTTCTTCCATTGAGCAACAATTTTCCTTCCATGTTCCAAAATGCAATCATTTGATGGTGAAATCCCTTAAATGAATCCACTTTGATTCATTGTAAATATTGGAATGTCATCAAGCTAGTCATCTTTTGCTTCTTTTTTAATATTTTTACTCCAGATCATTTTTCTTCCACTGCATCATCTATGTTAAGATTCTATAGAGGAATCCCTCTCTTATCTACAACAACTATGCATCCATTTTCACACTAAGAGATATGAGATATATAGAAAGTGAAGTCCTCACATGATATGTTCTATATACCCTTGATTGCATCCCATTGATGCTTTCTCAAATATGGTGCAACTATAGTAAATCTCTTAGTGATGTAGTGTACTTGATTTAACTAATATTTTTTTTTCTATTTGAATATATCCCCTTGCCTCTTACATGGTGACATAATCCATCCATGCTAATGTGGATGCAACTCCACTCATTTATGTTTGATATGTATAGGTCCACCACCATTTCCTTTGCTACCAAAGAATCCCTTCCAACGATGAGAGTACAACATCTAGTTCAAGGGTCCAAACCTAGACCATTGAGACGATCCCATAAATACATATATTCAACACCTTATAGAAGATATGATGCACAATCTAGTGAAAGGATGCATATGTACATAGAGTGCATATTTCATCTTCCTCTACCTTGTCTCTTCCTCTTCCTCAATTAGAATGTTTCTTTGAATTTCGTTGATTGTCATTACTATTGGTAGGCAAAACACCTTTTCCATTTTATATGAGCTTGGTGGTGTTCTTGCTTGTTCTTACAACTAAAACATCCTCTCTCATTTCTTTCTTTTTTCCAAATGGTTTCTCATGATTTGCTAACAATTCACTTAATTCATCAAAATTTGTGCTCTCCAATTTGTCTATGATTTGTAATGTCTCTAAAAAGTGCATGTATCAGTCTGATAACCGTCATATCAAAGTTGTGATACATATGCATATGTACATGACCAAATGGAATGCGAGAATCCTATGGCTAATGAGTATATTTCCTTGATGAAAAATGACACATGGGATTTAGTTCCTCGATTATAAGGAAATAATGTAGTGAAATGTCAATGGGTCTTTAAGACCAAATTTACATATGAAGGCATGTTCAACACATAAGGCGCATTTAGTAGCTAAGGGATTTTCTCAACAAGAAGGCATCAACTACACTCGGAAGGATGGTAGTCATGTGTGCCAACTAAAGAAATCCTTGTATGTTTTAAAACAAACCCCCAAGGCATGGTATGAGAATATTGATAATTTCTTCCTCAATCTTAGTGAAAACATTGTGAATCAGATCACAATATCTATGTATTCCATGTCAATGGTGAAAACTTAATTGTTACATTATATGTGGATGACCTAGTCATTGATGGAAGCAATGTTAATTTAATCTTGTGTTTGGAGAGGAAGTTAACATATACATTTGAGATGACTAACTTTAGTCTGTTGCAATTCTTTTTGGGAATCCAATTCTTAAATGGATGATGGTATATTTATTTCTCAACCCAAATACATGTTTAATATTTTATAGTAGTTCATAATGGAAGACTATAAACATTGTGCTATGACTCATCAATTGGGAGTGAAGCTAACCAAGGAGTGTGATTCTTTAAAAAATGATGCTCCACTATATTAACAAATTTTTGGTAGTATTATCTATTTAATTCATACTCAACCTATTATTTCCTTTACAATGAGTGGTTTCTTAGTTTATGCAAGATTCATAAGCAATTCACCTTAAGACTGCAAAGAGAATTGTTAGTTACATCAAGGGTACTTACCACCTTTGTATAACATATTGCGATGATAATGTGAACCAATTAGTTAGTTACATTGACTTGTATTGGAATGAAGATGGTTATGATAGGAACTCTACATATGGTTATGTGTTTCATCTTGTCTCTAGATCCATAGTTTAGTTTTGTAAAAGGAAGAAGGTGGTCTCTCTTTCAACCATAGAAGTAGAATATCATGGTGCAATGCATGATGGCACAAATAAAATATGGATTCAACATATAATGGGTGAATTTGGTTTTCCAATCAAGAAATTGATTGTGGTATATTATGACAATCAAAGTGCAATACAATTTGTACAGAATCATGTTGCACACATCAAGATGAAGCATGTGGAGCTTCATGCCAATTACTTGAGATAGTTGGCATAGGATACTATTGTGAGTCTTGTTTATTAGAGTAGTATATGATTAGGTTGTTGATATATTTATGAATCCTTTATCAAATGTTAATTTTATGAAACTGTGGGCTATTCTTGGGCTTCAAGAAGCTACAGTTATGGGGGTGTGTACATAAGTAATTTCACCTCCTAAATCTCCAAAGCATTGTGTTGAGGGGGGGATGTTGGAACAATAGGGTATGTAGGTTCATCACACCTCTGGATATTTTGGAGATGGTGAAGTAAAAATAAAATAGGAGAGTCGAATATATGGTTGATTATGGAATCAAATAGATGGTTGACTAAACATTTGACTAGTTAGGCAGTTAAAACAAAGTAGTTGACTAGTGCATCAAACAAGGAAAAAAACAAGGAGCATGTTATGCACCCTCACCAATTTATATGGTTGTCTTCATCACTTCAAGGGAATTGGTTACATATTAGTGCTATAAAAGGATGTCCTTATGGGTCTATCAAAAAGTGAGCATGTTTGTATAATATGTGTTGTGTATGGAAGTATTTTGGTTTCTTACACTACTATGTATGTTGTTCTATGCTCAGTTGTGCTTAAGTGTTGTAACATTGTCTTTAGATACCACCTCTCTCTCTTTGAATATTATCTCTCTGATCTACCTAATCCTTTAATTCTCCAACATGATATCAAAGATAGTGGTTTTGGATATAGCCTGTTTTCTACAAGTGTTTTAGAGGTTGTCCATTGTATGTGCCCGTAACAATTCATATCTAACTCGTAGATTGACTCAGGGTGTTTTGAGTTGTAGACTAAATATGGGATTATATCCATCCATTAATCATAACTATGGATTATGGGCACACCATATAGAAAAATTGTTGAAGAGTAAAGCGCTCTAGACATTTACAAAAACTGTGGTTTGAGATCCAAAGGATGACTAATATAAATTCATCATTGACAAAAAAAAGGATGAGGGAATAGGAGTCATAATGACCTACATCTCTAGGGATATTCTCCTTCACACAAGTGAGATTGATTGTCTAAATGTTGTCTAGAAAAATCTAAAGATTGTCTTTGATAAAACTAACGAAAGTCAAGTTACGAATATTAAGAAAGATTTGATCTCTCTATATCCTCTCTCTTTTGAAATAATTTAAGACTACTTGGCCTATGTGAGGAAAATTCAATTGAAATTGGGTGAATACAGAATGTATTTTCCCAGTAAAGATGGTTAGCTCATATAAATACACCTTATGATGTGTTCTATTCAAATTTTCGTGTCAATTAGACCTCAAAAGAATATGATGGCGAGGATTATTCATTTGATTATTTATGTGGTTTTTTTATTAGGGAACATGGAAAATTTCTTGATGAAGGGAAACTTGAGATCAAGCAACAAGTCCATTTGTTGAAGGGAAAAGGTTGATAAAATTATAGAGAAAGAGGTCAACAATGCAGCCAAGAGAAGGGACATGATTGCATCAACCAGATTTTTAATACGAGGTGTGGTGATTAGACTTCAATTAAGAAAGGTAGAAAGAAGAAGACTTGTTTCTGTTGTGGGAAATGAATAGCATGGACTCACATTCTGAATTATCATAGAAAGAAACTAGATACAAAGAGTCATGCTTGTATCATTATCGACTACTATGAAGAGTCAAAGGCCTATAGATTGTTTGACCTTGTCAAACAAGAGATAATCTATAAAATAGATGTTGTCTTTGATGAGAAGACCTTTGTAATCACTCTATTGAATTAATATTCTATCATGTTGAGCAATGATCCTTTGGAAGTTCTAAGGAATTCTAAATTAATTGACTCTTCATGGGATCATCAACTCACCTATTGAGTTCTTTGCCTGAGTCTACTTATAGTCAACCTTCGACAATGGAATTGAACACAAGTTTTGAAGCCCCTTTTTAGTACAAAAATGATGAGCTTGGTCGAAAAAATCCTTTAACAAAGGGGTTTTTTCTTCCCATATGAGTGACCAATACATTTGAAGTTGTTGGAGATTATGCTAGAGATATCAAAGACACAAGAAAAACTAGAAGTTAGAAACAATATGCTAGTATTTCTCTAATTGGTAGATGCACATGGTCAAATTGAATGGGAGTATGTTATGGTTGATGAGTATCATTCCTTATGAAGAATGACATATCAGATTTAGTTCCTGAACTGCAATAAAAAAAATATAGTGAAATTTCGATGGCTCTACAAGGCCAAATTTACATCTGAAAGAATTGTTGAAAGACATAAGGCTCATTTGATAACTAAGGTATTTTCTTGGAAACAAGACATAAAATACACTAAAACCTTTTCCCAAGTTGCAAATATGAACTATGTTCAACTAATTATTTTACTTACTGCTCACTTTGTATGGGAGGTAAATCAAATGGATGTCAAACATGATTTTCTACATAGTGATATTACTAAAGAGATTTATATGGAGAAAACCCTTAGTTTTAAGAAGGATGGAAGTCTTGAGTGTCGACTCAAGAAATTGTTGTATGGTTTGAAACAGGCCCCCTAGGCATGGTTTGAGAAGGTCAATTGTTTTTTCCTCAATCTCAACACTTCCCAATATATATGTATTGCATGTAAATGGTGAAACCTTTATTATTTCATGCTATGTGGATGACCTAGTCATTACTAGAAGCAATGTTAATTTAATCTTGGGTTTGAAGAAGTAATTAGATCAAGATGATTTTGAAATGATTTACCTTGTTCTATTGCATTTATTTTTGGGCATCCAATTCTTACAAATATATGATGGTATCTTTGTTTCTCAACCCAAATATGTGCTAAATATTTTACAAAATTATAGAATGGAAGACTACAACCCCGTGTTATTCCTTATCAATTGAGACTGAAGCTAACCAAGTAAAGTGATTCTATGAAAGTCAATGCTACACTGTAAGGTAGCTAGAGAGGTAGTTGGGGGCGGGGGGGCGTAGTGATAATAGTGGAGACCATTCAATGTAAGGTGGACTAGTTCCAGTATATTATTAAATAAGGCCCACTATGGTAGTTAGATATAATAAATGGGTAGTTAGATATAATAAATTTAAGAGGACTTCTTAGAAGGTTCTACTTCTAGAAGATTCCTCATCTAGAATGTTCTTAGGTGATGGTAGCACTATATAAAGGGGTTCAAGTAATGTAAGGGGACATGAAGAGAAGTATTGTATTGTGAGATGTAGCTCCATAGGAGGATTCCCCCTCGAAGAGAAAAGTGAACATGAGAGGATCCCTTCCATAATAGGATACATTGTATGGTGTTTCCCTACCTCAAGGGTTTTCTTATAATAAAGTGTGGTTTATTCTATATTGCTTTGTAGATCTATTGTGAATTCAGTATTTTTGGTGATTATATTTGTAGATCTATTCAGGTAATTAACAATTGGTATCAGAGCACTTTCCTTGGTAGACATTGTGGGCAAATATTTTTTATTTTTGCAGATTTTTTTTTCAGAGAAGAAAAAAGAGGGCCTCTACATTCCAGAAAGTTTTGGTATATTTTTGTGAAACATTTGTAGAACTAGGTTGTAGATATGATTTCCTCTAATAAAAAAACCTAATTTGAAAAAAAACAAATCGTTTGAAACGGAGTACGGGAAGTCAAGACATTGAAATTTTAAAATCTGCAAATTTTCAGGGTTTTTTCCGCGGACGTCGACGCAATTTTTTTAAATTTTTGTAGCAACTAGAGGCCTAATTTGCCCAAAAAAATTATAAATATGAGTTCCTCTCACAATTTCACCCAATTAAAGGAACAAATCATTCGAAACAGAGTCCGGGAAGTGAAGTTATGATCATTTTAAATTCAACAATTTTTCAGGGTTTTTCCGGAAAACGTCGCGATTTTCTGCAGTAAGTTATTGTTCTATTTTTTGGGTTTTTTCATGATGGTTGCAGGACCGAAGAGTTCATAGGGTGCTCATATGGCTATTTCCTCTCAAACCCTCAAAGAAATTCTTGAAGCATTCAAATCCCAATTGTATGTCACATTGAATGACAAATTGAAAGCCTTTGTAGATGACCTCACAGATGGCCTCAATGAAAGTTTTCGTAGTATTAAAGAATCATTGGATAACATATAGGAGATATTTATTATGGAGGACATCAGGGATGAATATAATCAAGAAATATATTCTTGGTATGATCTCGAGGCCGATTGCGATGATTGGTATATGGATAGTTGTCATTTCTGGGATGAGACCCACTTCCATATTTTATTTAATGACTCTACTCCACCTTCTGTAGTGAATATAAATGTCTCACATTAGGATCTAGTTACCAACGTCCAACCTGCATATTTTACAATGGTATTGTTCCTTCCAGATTCATCTTTGATCATCTCCCACTATGTGGATGAATATTCTTATTTGGATCCACATGATATGTGTCAGTATTGGGAGCATCATTTTCAGTTGGTTATTGGGTGTTGATATCTTCCATGTGGGGTTCACATGAGAAATTGGACATGGGACCCTGGTTTACAATGGCGTTTGGACTACTTCAACATGGTGGCTTCCATTTCTCAATGGGACCCCGGTTCTCTAGTCTACTTCAACACTATGGTCCACACTTATCCATGGGACCCTGGTATATGGTTGTACATCAAGCGTTGAGGACAACGCTTTCATAAGGGGGATGGAATGTAAGGTAGCTAGAGAGGTAGTGGGGGGGGCAAGAGGGTCCATAGTGATAATAGTGGAGGGCATTAAATGTAAGGTGTACTAGGTCCACTATATTATTAAATAAGGCCCACTATGGTAGTCAGATATAATAAATGGGTAGTTAGATATAATAAATGTAAGAGGATTTCTTAGAAGGTTCTACTTCTAGAAGATTCCTCCTCTAGAATGTTCTTATGTGATGGTAGCACTATATAAAGGGGTTCAAGCAATGTAAGGGGACATGAAGAGAAGTATTGTATTGTGATTTGTAGCTCTATAGGAGGATTCCCCCTCGAAGAGGCAAGTGAATAGGAAAGTGTCCCTTCCATAATAGGATCCATTGTATAGTGTTTCCCTACCTCAAGGGTTTTCTTATAATAAAGTGTGGTTTCTTCTATCTTGCTTTGTGGATCTATTGTGTATTCAGTATTTGTGGTGATTATATTTGTAGATCTAATCAGGTACTTAACATAAACTTTATCGACATCATGTTGGTAGACTTATATATTTAACTCACAATTGAGTTGATATTAAATTCTTTGTTGTTAGTGTGGTTTCTCAATTTATGTAGGATTCACAAGAAATTTAACCACAAAGATAATTGGTCATT
>ML793183.1:157518-172345 GCA_009831015.1 Picea engelmannii
CTTTCACTTTGGTTGGTTTGTGTCATTGCAGATCTGGTTTCACAAGAGCACCGTAGTGAAGCGGGAACAACAAAGATATAGGGAAGCGATATCAAAGGTAAGTCATCAATTCTGTATTTGACACTTAGATCAATGATTATAACTTAGGGGAAGCATTGTTTCCTGTCCTATTTTGTTCTATATCTAGGTGGATCTAGGGAGATTAGTTTATGTATGAATTTACCGATTTATCCTATAAAACTAATCACTTCACCTCTTCGCCTAGATTCATCTACCACTTCCAGAAGGTCATCCCCTACCAGCTTGAAAAAGGAGATGAAGAATTTGATCGTCCACCCATCAGGCCCCGGACTCTTGTCCTTGGAAAAACATTTTAGGACAACAAGTAATTCCTCTTTGGTACAGGGTTTTTCAAGCAATTGACTATCCTCCTCATCGACTAAGTGAGGGAAGAGTCGAGTTGTGCTTACTTGATCCATAATTATGTTTAGTCCCGTCTCTGCATAGAACTCTTTGAAATGTATAGTTTCTTCTTTTAAAAGTGCCTCCTGTCCAGAATGAACCAGGTTGTTCTCATCCTAGATCTCCCAAATATATTTATGATTCCTTATATAACTAGCGAACTGATGGAAAAACTTTGTATTTTGGTCTCCACTTTTTATTCAAATTGCTCTTCCTTGTTGTCTCCATAACTCCTCTTATTCCTGTAGAAGCTTATTCTGTTCTTCCTCTACTAACTTTATATGATGGTCCAGACATTTGTTGACATCAAACCATGGGCTTTCTCCTAATAATAGACCTCAAGGTCCTCCTCGAGCTTATCTAAATTTAAGTGCTTCTAGATTCTTTGTTCTTTAGACCACATTTTTACTTGGTTTTTTTAATTGTTTCAACATCCATACCAATATTCTCTAGGCCATTATTTCATCCAAGAATGTATGGTCATTCCAAGCCTCTTTCACTATATGATTTAAATTCTCTTCCCCCAGCCACGTAGGGTTCAACTTGAATGGATATGTTGTAGTATAATGATTGTTGTCTAGTTGGAGTAAAACATGGGCATGGTTTGGCATGTAAGGGTAGGCAACCCAAGATCTATGTCTTTCCATAGTGGAAATGAGATCCTCCAACAAACAAACTCGGTCCATTATTTTGGAGATTCCTTCTCGCCCGATTCTACCATTCTACCACACGGGTACAACTTCATTTGGTATGATGTCGAAAAGATGATTTCCCTGAAAGATACCCTTGAAAAACCCCGACATCATGTCCAATTTTGTTGAGTCGCCCCAAATCTCTCCAGTGTTGACTGTGAAGTTTGAATCCCTTGCTACAATCAAATTTTTGTAGGCTACATGCCCCTACTAACCACCTTGTCCCAAAACATTTTTCTCTCTGTACAAGGCCCATAAATGTTCAAAAGGGAGATCTTCCTTTTATCCTCTAAACAGGTACTTGTCATAAAAATACCACTACAAATTAAAAATGGAGCGAGTTCAAAATTGTATGGATCCAAATCCACTAGAAGTCCCCTAGAATTTCCAATAGAACTAACAAAACAAATCAACCAAGTTGGTCATAAAGTATTCATAAAAAATCTTTCTTTCTTCTCATCTACCAAAATTTCTTGAAAGAAAATAATATCAGGTTAAGCTCTAAAAAGTAATATGCGAAGGGAAGCATCTTTCAGGGGCCCTCCCACACCCCCAATGTTTAAGGAGAGAAGAATCATGATTTTTCCCTGGCTAGGATTTCATGCCTCTAAGGGACCCATTATCAGAAATGATGGAATTTTGTATAGAAATAGTGGTATAACAAGAGCCTTTTTTCCTATGAGCACTTCTAGTTTTTAATGGAGAGATATCAATCCCCAAACCCCTCGAAAAACAAAAATTGTTCCCTGTTTCCTCCCTAGTTCGTCCCACCGACCCTTCATCGCTAGTTTGACCCTCTTGTCTAAATACATTTCTCCCCTGGTAGGTGGGAAGTGGAATAGGAGTCATGGTCTCTCTAGAAGAAGGAACTAGGGTGTCAAGAAATGCTCCTAAAGAAAATTCACCAATATCAAACTCCCTAAAGCCCGAAATAATGCAACATCTCCCCGCGGGCTCCATTGAAGGTCCCTCTTCCCCCGGAGGTCCTCAAAGAATGTTGCATTGGTCGAATCCCCCTCCCCCACCTTGGTTGGAGGTGTCTAACCCAAGAGTTTGTATCCCCCTCTGGGAAATCTTAGTTCTTCCACCAAAGGTGTAAGAATGAGGGATCTCAACTTCCAGAATGGAGGGAGGATCCGTAGAATCACGTTCCCGTGCCAAAAATGAGTAATAAAGAGAGGGGAAATTATGTTTTAACTTACTAGATACAATGTCTTGCAGCGATGGTGACCTAGACTCCTCCTCAGTTGTGATGAAATCCCATTTCTCGTAAGAGTCCACCCCTAGGGAGTCATAGAGATGCATCTTCCTAATCATGGATTCTTCTGAATCCTCCTTCACCACAAGACCCTGACAATCCCTCCAAAAATGACCAATTATCTGGCAGATGGAACATCTGAAAGGGACTCCTAAATACTCCAGTTTTTTACCTAGGATTCTCCCCCTCCAATCTATTTCAATAGACTCCAATAATCCACTATGGATATCTATTTCCACCAAAACCTTTTTGATACATTTATCAGGTGCCTTAATAATTATTTCATCCATTTTATGAAGCGACCTAGCTCATTTCCAATGGTTTTCAGGCCCTTGGCGTTTTAGAGTTGTAATTGTAGATGCGGTAATAGCACCGAAAGATGGCGAAACTAGAAGTATTGTTTTACTGGGTCAAAACAAACCCTCCAACATTTTAACATGAGGCTTCTACCATCGATAACCCACAACTTGTCTAAAATAGCCAGAGTATCATTTGGGGATTTGAAAATGAATCCAAACCAACCCCTGGAAAGAGTCATAAATTTTGGTGTGTAACCAAGCAGGGGAGCCCACAAAGAACTCACTCATTATGGTAAACTTTGTCTACACAAGGTTCAGTAAGAGATTCGCCCCACCACCACACAGAGAGCCAAATTGCAGGACTCCTCCAGTTTGATGTCACCACCAAGTACCATCTTGAGTTTTGACCTATTTGGTTTCCACGCTTTCAACGGAGGGGCCTTCACTCCCTAGGATCTGTGAACTATCCCTCCTAAGATTCTAGGATGAGTAAACTTCCTTGCAATGTCCTGACAACCCATAGAGTGCACTGAAAAACCTTATTGGTGAGGAAGCGACCCTCCATGGAAATGAGGAAAGGGTTTCAGGGGAAGTGAAACAGGCTCACCTCTTGTTGCATTTGTTGGATCTGTAGTGAGAACTGCACTTGTCACTTTTTTTAATTCACCTCTAGCTGCAGCTCTCAACTCATCATCTGAGGCAAACAATCTGACTCTGTTCCAAATGGCCTCGTCCTCCGTACCCATTATTGCATTGACCTCAGATTCCATCCGGAAGCTTCTCCACCCTATAGACCCCTTCCACCTTATGATCTTTCTGTCCTTCTCAAATTCCAGTCAGTCTCAGCTAGAGTTTTTAGGAGATCACTATTAAACTCTAAGTTATTGCCTAGGTTCTCGAGATTTTTGCCAATCACTTCACAGTGAAGTTGTACCACCAATGTAATAAATAATGCAGACCTTCATATCCACCATTGCAGAGCTTCCCCCCGTCATCCTATTATAAAAATATTAGCAGAGCTTCCGCCATTGCAGAGATTCCTTCCTTTTCATTAAATGCTTATATTGTGGAAAATAAATTACATACATGACGATTGTAATTATTAAATTCTCCATAACTTAAAAAGTTGTTAGAGAGAGTAAATGGTAGTCATTTGTTTCCTATATATTTAGTGACATTGCATTGAGATCATACACACAAGTTGTTATTACAATACAATATATGGAAAACAAGGACGTTCACCTTGAGATTCTTAACCTTATCTGAATTGAATCCATTAGGTGACATTGGGAATGTCCCCCGTGACAACAAACATCATGTCGTATCGAGGCGATGCAACCACTTCACTGGGAGGAGGTGTCACCGAGAATGAGTAAATATCGGGGGGAGCTGGGGAGGAGGGTTGGTGTGTAAGCTGAAAGGGTGGGCAACCTTTGGTTCATGGGTTCATGGGATGACTATGGCTGGTGAGAGATGGAGCGTACATGTTCACTTGGACAACACTCGTAGAGTTCAGAGTGGCATCCAGAGAGAATAAAATTCCGAAGGCGGTGTTGTAGCTGATCAAAGTGGAGGAGAGAGAAGTTAGACGTGGATGGAAAATAGTGTAAACTAGGCCTAGGTAGTAAGTGTTGAATATTTTCGGCCAGAACTATGTCGAGTAGTTCATTCTGGTTAAGATGTAACATAAGTGGGGGTTGGAGCCACCTTCCAGAACTCTTGCATGGACCAATAAAATTGAGGAGGAGTGGTACATTCTAGAAATGTTGGTAGGTGTGAAGTTGAAGAAACGGGGGCCAAAAGGGACATCAGGTCGGTAAAGAGGAGAATACGGGAGTGGTGGCCATGTCCCACCCGACGATGCATTTCTGGGAGTTGTTGATGATGATCTCTTCTCCGTTGGAGAGGAGCATGTCGCCCATGGTCCTGGGCCCAGTCATGTTATGCATGCTCCATAACGGATTTACATCCGCTATCACCATTCCCCCGCAACTATGACGGGCACCCGTGAATTTACATGCTTGTGCTAGAGCGAAACCGTTGTCGGGGCATCCCTTGCAGATGAATATTTCGACCTTCTTAAATCCATTGGAGGCGGAGAGAGGAAGCATGACAGAAGACCCTGTGGAAGGGTAGTTTCTCGAGCCATCCCTCGGTATCATCGAATATATACAACAAATTCTATCCGTTGATACATCAATCTAGGGGTTTAGCGATCTAACGGATTTAATATGCAACAATTTAATGGATTCAATATGCAGTGATCCAATGGATTTGATTATGCAGTGATCTAAGGGTTCAACAATTCAACAGATTTTATATGTAGCGATTAGGGAATTTGATATCCTAATTTGATATGCAGTGAATTTGAAATGCAAACAATGCCACATAAAGTGAAATGTCTAAGCTAAGGAGTGGAGATAAAGGGAAATGTCCACTCCTTTGTCTGTGAGGAAGGAAAATGTAGTCACAAGAAAGGGAGTGACATTTTCCCAACAGCCTGCACCATCAAAACATGGCCATGATTATTCTATGCTCACACAATTCAAACATGTTATTCTAATAAAATAATGAAGGAAAAATGCTCAAAATTAGGTTTTTGAGTTAATCTCATCCTTCATTTTTTACAACAAAGAATATTTAGATTTATCCATATAATATTTATTATTAAAAGAATAAATATTATGAAACCTCATTTCCAATTAAAAGAGGCTATCAATGTAATTATATTTAAAATTGCAATAATAATACTTAAATTAGTTATTAACTTATTATTTATCCTTTTTTCAAATAAAATATTTTTAAAAATATAATAAAATTTTAAAAATATATATTTTTAAAGTAAAATTTTTAAACAGAGTATTTTTAAAATTATAATAAAACTTCAAAAATATATATTTTTAAAGGAAATGATGTGAGCTTTGAATCACTTTATTCTATATTGTTAATTAAAATTATATATATATATATATATATATATATATATATATATATATATATATATATATATATATATNTATATTAATTTAATTTTAAGGTTATTGTGAAGCCAAACATTAAATTGGTGTATGAAATCTCTTTGTTTCCCTCCTTTTGTTTGGGGGACAATGAACCCCCTAAATAAGAATAATTATGTCATAAGTAATGTTTCACAAAAATTGTAATTAATAATTAACTTATAAAGAACAATCATATCATAAGTAATGTTTCACAAGAATTTTAATTAACAATTAACTTATAAAGAATAATCATGTCATAAGTAATATTTGAATTCAAGTGGAAGGATAAAAATTTATTTTATCAACCATTTGAAATGAACTAAATCCCATTGACAAAATCACTTATGAATACATTAAGTGATAAAGATCAATTTTATATTACATGTTGTTTTATGATGTATTTGAATATTTTATTAATTGCATTCATACTTAATATTCATTATTTATATTCAAAAATCAACAATTAACTCACAAAGAAAAATTATGTTATAAGCAAGATTTGAATCTAAGTGGAAAAGATAAAAAATTCTCTTATCAACCACTTGAGCTAAATCTAATTAATAAAATCACTTATAAAAACATAAGTGATGAGATTAATTTTATATTGTATATTTGTTTTATGATGTTTTTGAATATTTTTAATTAATTATGGTCACTTTATATTTATATCTATTTAATGTCTTGTGGAAAATTCTCTTAATATTTCTCCATGATTCATGAATGGTAATCTGGATAAACCATCAACCATAAACCATGATTACAAAGCCTTACAAAGCCTGACCCTAAGGAAATCAAATACTCACACCTACTTAAACTAACTCTCAAGACTTCTATCATAACTAATCTACTTTATAGTTTCCTACATATCTTACTTTATTAAAGTTTTATCTACTCACTCATCCTTTTTTTAGAGGAATTTCAAACAATCCATCTTTACTTTTTAGATTGTGATTTACCATAATCCAATCTAAATTTATGTATATCGCATTTAACAATAAAATGTATTGGAATTAATTACACAATCTTTTAATTATTGTATCGAGTGAAGTAAGATGTATACACAATTCAAGTAGATGTGGTATGTTTATATTAATAAATTAAATTGAAAAAATTAAAAATTATAATAAAATAAATTAACATAAATCAATCTTGATACTTAATTTTTTAAATACCAATAAATTTATGTTAGAATTTCTTTTACATCTCTCAATGTCAATGTTTGTTAAAATTAAACTGAATCTTATATTATAACTATGTTGTATTATTTTTAGGATGGGGTGTCATCAAGTGGGGATGGGACTAGCTCCATGTGTTTCGGAGAGTTATGCCTACACATATTTATTTATGCGGGGTACATGGATATGGAGGAGGAGGATGAAGATGGAAGCCATCAATGTATAGCCAAGTCATCTTTTTTTGTAGTTGATGGCATGATTTTTTTGCTCATTCCCACCTCTAGCAGTGTTAGCAATGTTATAGTTGAAACATGGTTTTGGGTTCAAATAGCCTATCTCGACAATAGGAGCAAGTGTAAAGTTGAAGGAACAAGCGTTACTAGATTTTGCAATGGTGTTAATTACTCCTCCAAATTTGGCTCCCCTAGCTCGAATTCAAGTTTTCTAGTTAGTTTCATGGTTTTGAATGCTTCGTTATGTGGCTTGGTCCTCCATAAAGTTGGAATTAACAATATCCATCTGCAACGAACTGAAAAAGTCAATTTGTTGATGATAAAGGTTTATGTTTAATTTTCTTTAAAAAAAAAGTGGGTAAATGCTTATGGACCTCATCTCTTTCCCATAATTAAATCCTCCCTCTGTAAAAATCAATTTGTTTATTAACGTTTATGTTTAATTTTCCTTAGAAAGTAAGTAAATGCTTCCTCGACCTCATCTCTTTCCCATCATTAACTCTTCCCTGTGTCCATATCTACTGCTACTCGTATTACACTCCCTCAAACTAAGATGTCAAACATTGGCAATGAATTATGCCTGAAATCCAGCAAAAGTAGGGTGAGGAAGGGACCTAAACAAACTATTAAAAGGCCCATGCCTGAGAACCCTCTTCGACACCTTTCCTCGACACCTTTTGGTTAGGTTTTAGTAATCTAAAACCTAAGCGAGCGGGGCATTTCCGTGGAAAGGTATTTTTTAGGTTTTCGTTATGTAATCTAAATCTAACCACGCGTGGATTTTTTATTACACAAAATTAATCATATGAGCATGGTCTTCAGCTTTAGAGAATATTTGGATAAATCATGGAGCACGTCTTTCTAAAAGGGATGTCCATCATGGATGTGACGACTCATATGATGACATAGATTCCACGGGTTTCTAGATCCGACCATAAGACAAGTGAATGAGTGGAGATGTACTCTAGTTTAGGTTTAGGTGAGTTAGGTGAGCACGAGTAGAATTTAGATTTTTTTTTTTATGGCTAAGCTTTGGCGAAAATGGAATATTTTAGGGTTGTTTTAAATAATCCCTTATAATATTTAAGGGAAAAAATTAAGTAAAAATAGTTATCATTGTTAGTCATCTTTTTACTTAATTTTGATTTTTTCCTTATGATTTTTTATTTTTATTTTATATCTTAAATCTTTTTTACTTGATTTTGGTTTTTCCTATCTTAATATTAATGTTAGATAAAAAAATATATCTTATTTTTTTAATTTAAATCTTTAATACACTTGGTTAAAATTAAGAAAATTATAATAATAACGTGAAGAGAAAAAAAACCACAAATAAATTATACAACATTGTTTTTATTATGCACTACAAACACACATACATACAATTGAAACGTTCAACATGTTTAGTTGTATAAAGTTTAACAAGTCTTCCTCTATAAATAATATCAATGATCATGGCTCCCTCATAACTAAGTATTAAATTAGTTTGTTCATGCTTAGGCAATGGAGAATTAGATATTTTAATAGGAAAATTGTGTTAGGTATTGAAACATATTTTTCAACGTTTCAATTTCATAGTTGGGATCATTTTAAGAAGCCTGCTAAGCTGATGAAAGGACAATTTTTTTTTTTTAATAAATAATAATAATAATAATCTATGTCTTATGAAGGTTGTTACTTTATACATATGATTATTATTATTATTTCTTATGAAAGTTGTTATTTTATATATGATTATTATTATTATTTCTCATGAAATTGTGTAATATAGGTTTTCAAGCTTTGTTAATTTTTAATATTTTATTCATATTTAGGTTGTTTCTCTTTAGCTTGATTTCTATTAAACTATTAATGTGTCTTATTATTGATGACACTAACAACAACATTGAACTACACACACTTCCATCTCCAATCAAAATCTACATGTGCTTTATAGTATGCTTGTCATTTCTTTTATTAGTGGGAGCTAAGTTTTATAGTTTGGCCACAATTGCAAAACTCAACTAAAAGAAACCATTTTTTATTTAAAAAATGGTCTTGTAGTTAGAGACATATCGTAGTCACATTTCCAAATATGCATCATTAATTATCGTGATCTCTTCAATCTTTGTTCTTATTTAAGAAGGCATGCTACTACATTATGTCTAACATAGTTCTTCATGATCAATGACCAATAAGACTATAATGTTCATTGACTTTGGAATGATCTAAACATTATGTATAAGCGAGATTTGCATGCATAATATCTTCAATATTTCAAAGCTTTGCCCAATACAATCTCATTATCCAATAAACAAATATGAAACAACCAAAAGAGTGCATAACTCCTCGTAAAGATACTATCACCCTTGAGCAACAAGAACACACATAGATTATGTGCACTTAAGTGGCATAAATCATAGAAATCAAACCATGCACATCTTCCAAATCCAAACCAAAAGAAAGTTAGCATCTCATATGCACAAAACCAACCATACTTCACCAACACATGCTTCATTTCTCACATAGGCAGTACATGTCAAACGGTAAATGAAACTCGTAGATGAAACTCTCAAAAAAAAATCTCCTCTCATATTTAGAGGATTGCACTCTAGAAAACTCACATAATTACACACCCCTGTTTTGAGAGTGTTCAGGCCCATACAAGCTCTAAGAACAAACTCTCACGAGCTCCATAGTGAAACTGGGCATTGGTCAATTCCTAAAATGCCATGGGATGAAAGAGTGTGTCACCTTTGTGACACTAAGAAGGTTGAAGATGAAAAACACTTTCTCTTAGATTGTCCAACCTATACCCATATTAGATCTCATTTTCAAAATATTTGTCACACTACCAACCTTCATAACCTCTTAACTCCACAAAAGTATTGTGATCTTGGAAAGCTTCTCTTAATTCTTTTCGAGCACATAAATAAAATTATAAAGAATCGCAAGTAATCACTTACCCTCTTAAGTTTTGAGGTAGATAATTTGTTTATGATGGCCTTGGAGTCCCTTTGGGGAATGGAGAGATTTTCCTTAAGCTACATATGATTGTCTAGAAAGTGGGAGGTTTTTCAGTGGTTGATATCTAGCTAGACAAGAAATTGAAAGGAGTAAGTTGTAAGACCTCCTAGGACACCCAGAGTGTGCACGCTCCTTCGGAAGATTCAACGACAAACATACGAAGAGCACAAGGAGGAAACGATCGGTTGGGAAAACGAAGATGTTTGGGTGTGGGCAGGAGCATGTTGGGGCATGATGGCGATGTGCGCACCCAAGGGGAGTGTTGGTTTATATTTATTCCTTCTTCTTCTTGGGCTGACCCAAGTTCAGATATGAAAACATTTCCAACAAAACCCTCTAAAACTATTGGCCCTCCTGGTAAACCAGAAGGCAACACAATTCACAGAGTGCACTGCGCAGTCTCACCCGAGATAATTCTATGGGTGATTGCAATGCTCAATTTATTGCATTCTAGGAATGAGTGGGGATCTAGGATTGTATTTTATCTTCTTCGGGCCTTAAACTGATTATTCAATCTATTATTCCTAGGATTCATTCATCTCTTAATCCCATGCATGCATTATGTTATCTCTCCAAGAAACTCTTTAGGGTTGTAGACTAAAGATGCTTGGTAACTTAAGAATGTGATAATTAGGTACGCTTGGAACAATAGGGTAACTCAATGATTAATGAAATGGACAACTCATCATACATTCGAATAAAACAGTGCTTTTAGAAATCAATAATCAGACAAGATATTTTAAACAGGGGATGAAGAACACTAATCTTGATTACCAAATACAACTAGGTGTAGGGTTAATACAAGATAGCAAGAAATCCTTTAATTCAAGTTTATGAGCTTAATAAAGAGATGGCAGTCTTTAGAAGCTAAGACAAACTGAAGTAAAGTACAGAAAGATAAAATGCATGAGCAATTCTGATATTGAAGACAAAAGGAGACTGTGATTCTATTATCAAATAAGAGTCTATAACAGAAGCCAAAATGTATCCCCTTGATTCCCCCCCTTTCCATTCATCTCCTATCTTCAGATTTATATCTTTTACAGTACAGTATTCAAATCCTTAAAGAATGGATCAGATATACTAAATATAGAAAGTCAAAACTAAATTTCAAAAGATAAGGAATGATCCTCAAAATGAGGTCAATTCCATATTTCATGGTCTTCAGATGAGGTAGAGTCCTTTGTGCTATGCAAATAAGCCTTCCAAGGCTGTTTGATATCCTTTGATGAAGATAAATTTGAATTTGCCAAGTTTAGAAAAAAAAAACCTGTTTTATTGCTCCCAAAAAGGTGTCAAATCAACTTGAAATCCTCCTCTAACTCCTTTGCATCAAAAGTGGATCTTGGATCTGATACTATAATTCAATATGTATCTGTAGAAAGCATTTTCAAGAGATTCGGATTAGTAAAACTTCGATCTGGGAAAAATTACTATTTCTCTAGCCATCTCAGGTTTCACCAGCTATTTTGCCTTAAGATCCAATTTGTATGTCTCATGGCTATGGTTGCATCCACATTTTTCTCATACATAGATCCACAGTGTATTCTTGGTGGCTCTGTAACATTTTGATGACATGAATCCACAGTGTATTATTAGTGGCCACGAATTACACTTATGAGTTCAATCATTTGTAGTCTGAACATGGGAATGACTACTTCAGATATGGTATCATATTATACAGATGCTTGTTTGTTTGCAGGTTCTCGATTGGTGCATTATTTGTTTCCAACACACACATGCATTTTACAAAGTATTTCGGTCGTCACCAATTCCAACCTCATTCTTTGGGGGGAATTCTGTTACACATTATTTTGGTCACCCTGATGATGAATTTACAAGCATGTAATTAGGCCCTCAAAATCATCTTTTGCCTGAGAAAAGTGACTGCTTTCCTCCTCTGCAAGACAATTTTTAGAAGGATGTTGCAGGCTACCCATAGTGTACAATGCGGAAATAAAATATTTCCGCAAACTGTTCTATAGTTGGTCTACGGGATTTTCGTAGGCTGATATATAGGTAGGCTGTGGTGGCGTTTGAAAGAAAAAAGAGGAAAGAGGTTCAAGAAGTTTCTAGAAGGGGAATGTTATGGAATGTGAGGTGGCATCCATATGGTTACGATCCTACTGACTTCTCTGATTTGGTGGGATCATCCTCATCCCTTTAACCACTTCAACTTCTCCTATATAATAATGGGCTTCTCATGGAAAAGGTTAAGCACAGTTAAGAAAAATTGAGCAAAGGATTGATGGAAGAATAGGCTGGAGATTGTGTGAAGAATATTATTTTAGTTGATGCTTGAGGTATGCATTCACCCATCAAGATTTTGAATATCACCTTAATGTAAGCTCCGGAACGAATATATGTGTGTGTTGGAACGAAGGACCATTAAAAGGGAACTTGCAACATTAAGTCATTTCGATTGTATCTTCCACTTTTATTCAATATAATACAATGGCATGTTTCTTTCCCATAAAATTATTCTCATTTTATTACACGACTCCTTGATCACATGTCTAAGTTTTCATTGAATCTATCATAGTTTCTTTCACTTTGGTTGGTTTGTGTCATTGCAGATCTGGTTTCACAAGAGCACCAGAGCAAAGTGGGAACAAAAAAGATATAGGGAAGCGATCTCAAAGGTAAGTCATCAATTCCATATTTGACACTTAGATCAATGATTATAACTTAGGCGAAGTGTCATGTTCTGTCCTATTTTTTTCTAGATCCAAGTGGATCTAGGGAGATTAGTTTATGTCCGCATTTACCGATTTATCCTATAACACTAATCACTTCACCTCTTTTCCTAGATTCATCTACCACCTCCAGAAGGTCATCCCCTACCAACTTGAAAAAGGAGATGAAGAATTCGATCGTCCACCCATCAGGACCCAGACTCTTGTCCTTGGAAAAACCTTTTAGGACAACAAGTAATTCCTCTTTGGTACAGGGTTTTTCAAGAAATTGACTATCCTCCTCATCGACTAAGCTGGGGAAGAGTCGAGTTGTGCTTACTTGATCCATAATTGTGTTTAGTCCCGTGTCTGCATAAAACTCTTTGAAATGTATAGTTGCTTCTTTTAAAAGTGCCTCCTGTCTAGAATGAACCAGGTCGTTCTCATCCTGGATCTCCTAGATATATTTATGATTCCTTATATAATTAGTGAATTGATGGAAAAACTTTGTATTTTGGTCTCCACCTTTTATTCAAATCCCTCTGCTCGGTTGTCTCCATAACTCCTCTAATTCCCGTAGAAGCTTATTTTATTCTTCCTCTACTAAATTTATATGATGGTCCAGACATTTGTCGACATCAAACCACGGGCTTTCTCCTGATAGTAGACCTCAAGGTCCTCCTCGAGCTTATCTAATTTAAATGCTTCTAGATTCTTTGTTCTTTAGACCACATTTTTACTTGGTTTTTTTAATTGTTTCAACATCCATACCAATATTCTCTAGGTCGTTATTTCATCCAAGAATGTATGGTCATTCCAAGCCTCTTTCACTATATGATTTAAATCCTCTTCCCCTAGCCATGTAGGGTTCAACTTGAATGGATATGTTGTAGTATAATGATTGTTGTCTAGTTGGAGTAAAACATGGGCATGGTTTGATATGTAAGCGTAGGTGACCCAAGATCTATGTCTTTTGATAGTGGAAATGAGATCCTCTGACAAACGAACTCGATCCATTATTTTGGAGATTCCTTCTCGCTCGATTCTACCATTCTGCCACGTGGGTACAACTTCATCTGGTATGATGTCGAAAAGATGATTTCCCTTAAAAATACCCTTGAAAAACCCCGACATCATGTCCAATTTTGTTGAGTCACTCCAAACCTCTCTAGTGCTGACTATGATGTTTAAATCCCATGCTACAATCAAATTTTTGTAGGCTACATGCCCCTGCTAACCACCTTGTCCCAAAACGTTTTTCTCTCTGTACAAGGCCCATAAATGTTCAAAAGGGAGATCTGCCTTTTATCCTCTAAACAGGTACATGTCATAAAAATACCACGACAAATTAAAAATGGAGAGAGTTCAAAATTGTATGGATCCAAATCCACTAGAAGTCCCCTAGAATTGCCAATATAACTAACAACACAAATCAACCAGGTTGGTCGTAAAGTATTCATAAAAAATCTTTCTTTCTTTTCATCTACCGAAGTTTCTTGAAAGAAAATAATATCAAGTTGAGCTCTAAAAAGTAATATGCGAAGGGAAGCAGTTTTCGGGGGTCCTCCTAGCCCCTCAATGTTTAAGGAGAGAAGAATCATGATTTTTTCCTAGCTAGGATTTCATGCCTCTAAGGGACCCATTATCAGAAATGATGGAATTTTGTATAGAAATAGTGGTATAACAAGAGCCTTCTTTCCTACGAGCACTTCTAGTTTTTAATGGAGAGATATCAATCCCCAAACCCCTTGAACAAAACAAATCGTTCCCTGTTTCCTCCCCAGTTTGTCCCACCGACCCTTCATCGCTAATTTGACCCTCTTGTCTAAATACATTTCTCCCCTGGTAGGTGGGAAGTGGAATAGGAGTTGTGGTCTCTCTGTAAGAAGGAACCAGGGTGTCAAGAACCGCTCCTAAAGAAAATTCACCAATATCAGACTCCCTAAAGCCTGAAATAATGCAACATCTCCCCGTGGGCTCCATTGAAGGTCCCTCTTCCCCTGGAGGTCCTCAAAGGATGTTGCATTG
>ML793183.1:172375-218151 GCA_009831015.1 Picea engelmannii
TGTATCCCCTTCCAGGAAATATTAGTTCTACCACCGATGGTGTAAGAAGGAGGGATCACAACTTCCATAATAGAGGGAGGATCCATAGAATCATGTTCCCATGCCAAAAATGAGTAATAAAGAGAGGGGAAATGATTTTTTAACTTACTAGATACAATGTCTTACAGCGATGGTGACCTAGACTCCTCCTCAGTTGTGATGAAATTCCATTTCCCGTAAGAGTCCACCCCTAGGGAGTCACAAAGATGCATCTTCCTAATGGATTCTTTTGACTCCTCCACCACAAGACCCTGACAATCCATCCACAAATGACCAATTATCTGGTAGATGGAACATTTGAAAGGGACTCCTAAATACTCTAGTTTTTTACCTAGGATTCCCCCCCTCCAATCTATTTCAATAGACTCCAATAATGCACTATGGATATCTATTTCCACCAAAACCTTTCTGATACGTTTATCAGGTGCCTTAATAGTTGTTTCATCCACTTTTATGAAGCGACCTAGCTCATTTCCAATGGCTTTCAGGCCCTTGGCGTTTTAGAATTGTAATTGTAGACCTAGTAATAGCACACAAAGATGGAGAAACTAGAAGTATTGTTTTACCGGGTCAAAAACAAACCCTCCAATGTTTTAACATGAGGCTTCTACCATTGATAACCCACAACTTGTCTAAAATAGCTAGAGTATCATTTGGGGATTTGAAAATGAATCCAAACCAACCCCTGGAAAGAGTCATAACTTCTAGTGTGTAACCAAGCAGGGGAGCCCAAAAATAACTCACTCATTCTGGTAAACTTTGTCTGCACAAGGTTCAGCAAGAGAGTCACCCCACAATCGCACAGAGAGCCAAATTGCAAGACTCCTCCAGTCTGATGTCACCACCAAGTACCATCTTGAGTTTTGACCTGTTTGGTTTCCACGCTTTCAACGGAGGGCCCTTCCCTCCCTAGGCTCTGTGAACTATCCCTCTCGAGCTTCTAGGGTGAGTAAACTTCCCTGCAATGTCCTGACAACCCACAGAGTGCACTGAAAAACCTTCTTGGTGAAGAAGCGACCCTCCATGGAAATGAGGAAAGGGTTTCAGGAGAAGTGAAACATGCTCACCTCTTGTTGCATTTGTTGGCTCTGTAGTGAGCTCTTCACTTGTCACTTTTTTTAATTCACCTCTAGCTATAGCTCTCAACTCATCATCCGAGGCGAACAATCCAGCCTTGTTCCAAATGGCCTCGTCCTCCGCACCCATGATTGTGTTGACCTCAGATTCCATCTAAAAGCTTCTCCACCCTGTAGACCCCTGCCACCTTACGATCTTTCTGTCCTTCTCAAATTTCAGTCAGTCTCGGCTAGAGTTTTTAGGAGATCACTATTAGAATCTAAGTTATTACTTAGGTTCTCGAGATTTTCGCCAGTCACTTCACAGTGAAGTTGTACCACCAATGTAATAAATAATGCATACCTTCATATCCACCATTGCAGAGCTTCCTCCCATCATCCTATTCTAAAAATATTAGCAGAGCTTCCTCCATTGCAGAGCTTCCTTCCTTTTCATTGAGGGCTTATATTGTGGAAAATAAATTACATACATGACGATTATAATTATTAAATTCTCCATAACTTAAAAAGTTGTTAGAGAGAGTAAATGGTAGTCATTTGTTTCCTATATATTTAGTGACATTGCATTGCGATCATACACACAAGTCGTTATTACAATACAATATATGGAAAACAAGGACGTTCACCTTGAGATTCTTAACCTTATTCGAATTGAAGCCATTAGGCGACGCTGGGAATGCCCCCCGTGACAACAAACATCATGTCGTATCTAGGCGATGCAACCACTTCGCTGGGAGGAGTTGTCACCGAGAATGAGTAAACATTGGGGGGAGTTGGGGAGGAGGGTTGGCGTGGAAGCTGGAAGGGTGGGCAACCTTTGGTTCATGGGTTCATGGGATGACTGTGGGTGGTGAGAGACAGAGCGTATATGTTCACTTGGACAATGCTCGTAGAGTTCAGAGTGGTAGCCAGAGAGAATAAAATTCTGAAGGTGGTGTTGTAGCTGATGGAAGTGGAGGAGAGAGAAGTTAGATGTGGCTGGAAAATAGTGTAAACTAGGTCTAGGTAGTAAGTGTTGAATATTTTCGGCCAGAACTATGTCGAGTAGTTCATTCCGGTTAAGACATAATAGAAGTGAGGGTTGGAGCCGCCTACCAGAACTCTTGCATGGACCAATAAAATTGCAGAGGAGTGGTACATTCTGGAAATGCTAGTAGGTGTGAGGTCGAAGAAACGGGCACCAAGAGGGACATCAGGTCGGTAAAGAGGAGAATACGGGAGTGGTGGCTATGTCCCACCCGACGATGCCTTTCTGGGAGTCGTTGATGATGATCTCTTCTCCATTGGAGAGAAGGAGCATGCCACCCATGGTCCTGGGCCTAGTCATGTTATGCATGCTCCACAAAGGATTTACATCCACTATCACCATTCCCCCGCAACTCTGAAGGGCATCTGTGAATTTATGTGCTTGTGCTAGAGCGAAATCGTTGTCAGGGCATCCCTTGCAGATGAATATTTTGACCTTCTTAAATCCATTGGAGGCGAAGAGAGGAAGCATGACAGAAGACCCTGTGGAAGGGTAGTTTCTCGAGCCGTCCCCCGGTATTATCGAATATATACAACGAAGTCTATCCGTTGATACAACAATCTAGGTGTTTAGTGATCTAACGGATTTAATATGCAACAATCTAACGGATTCAATATGCAGTGATCTAATGGATTTGATTATGCAATGATCTAGGGGTTCAACAATTCAACAGATTTTATATGTAGTGATTAGGGAATTTGATATCCTAATTTGACATGTAGTGAATTTGAAATGCAAACAATGTCACATAAAGTGAAATGTCCAGGCTAAGGAGTGGAGATAAAAGGAAATGTCCACTCCTTTGTCTATGAGGAAGGAAAATGTGATCACAGGAAAGGGAGTGACATTTTCCCAACAGCCCACACCATCAAAACATGGCCATGATTATTCTATGCTCACACAATTCAAACATGTTATTCTAATAAAATAATGAAGAAAAAATGCTCAAGATTAGGTTTTTGAGTTAATCTCATCCTTATTTTTTACAACAAAGAATATTTAGATTTATCCACATAATATTTATTATTAAAAGAATCTATATTATGAAACCTCATTTTCAATTAAAAGATGGTATCAATTAAAAGACGCTATCAATGTAATTATATTTAAAATTGCAATAATAATACTTAAATTAGTTATTAACTTATTATTTATCCTTTTTTCAAATAAAGTATATTTAAAAATATAATAAAACTTTAAAAATATATATTTTTAAAGTAAAATATTTTTAAAGAGAGTATTTTTAAAATTATAATAAAACTTCAAAAATATATATTTTTAAAGTAAATGATGTGAGTTTTGAATCGCTTATTATATTGTTAATTATATATATATATATATATATATATATATATATATATATATATATATATATATATATATATATATATATATATATTTTGTGAAGTCAAACACTAAATTGGTGTACGAGATCTTCTTGTTTTCCTCTCTTTGTTTGAGGGACAATGAACCTCCTAAATAAAAATAATTATGTTATAAGTAATGTTTCATAGGAATTTTAATAAATAATTAACTTATAAAAAACAATCATATCATAAATAATGTTTCACAAGAATTTTAATTAACAATTAACTTATAAAGAATAATCACATCATAAGTAATATTTAAATTCAAGTGGAAGGATACAAATTTATTTTATCAACCACTTGAAATGAACTAACTCCCATTGACAAAATCACTTATGAATACATTAAGTGATAAAGATCAATTTTATATTACATGTTGTTTTATGATGTATTTGAATATTTTATTAATTGCATCCATACTCAATATTAGTTATTTATATTCAAAAATCAACAATTAACTCACAAAGAACAATTATGTTATAAGCAAGATTTGAATCCAAGTAAAAAAATAAAAATTTCTCATATTAATCACTTGAGCTAAATCTAATTAATAAAATCACTTATAAAAACACAACTGATGAGATTAATTTTATATTGTATATTTGTTTTATGATGTTTTTGAATATTTTAAATTAATTATGGATACTTAATATTTATATCCATTTAATGTCTTGTGGAAAATTCTCCTAGTATTTTTCCATAATCCATGAATGATAAACTAGATAAACCATGAACTATGATTACAAAGCCTAACCCTAAAGAGATCAAATACTCACACCCACTTGAACTAACTCTCAAGACTACGAGTTTACTTTATAATTTCCTACATATCTTACTTTATTAAAGTTTTATCTACTCACTCATCCTTTTTTAGAGGAATTTCAAACAATCCATCTTTATTTTTTAATTTTTTAATTGTGATTTACCATAATCCAATCTAAATTTATGTATATCACATTTAACTATAAATTGTATTGGAATTAACTACTCAATCTTTTGATTATTGTATCCAGTGAAGTAAGATGTATACACAATTCAAGTAGATGTGATATGTTTATATTAATAAATTAAATTGAAAAAAATAAAAATTATAATAAAATAAATTAACATAAATCAATCTTGATACTTAATTTTTTAAATACCAATAAATTTATGTTGGTATTTCTTTTACATCTCTCTCAATGTTTGTTAAAATTAAAATTAAACTGAATTTTATATTATAACTATGTTGTATTATTTCTAGAATGGAGTGTTATCAAGTGGGGATGGACTAGTTCCATGTGTCTCGGAGAGTTATGCCTACACAGATTTATTTATGCGGGGAACATGGATATGGAGGAGGAGGATGATGATGGAAGCCAAGTCATCCCTCTTGTAGTTGATGGCATGATTTTTTTGCTCATTCCCACTTCTAGCAGTATTATGGTTGAAACAGGGTTTTGGGTTCAAATAGCCTATCCCGACAATAGGAGCAAGTGTAAAGTTGAAGGAACAAGCGTTGTTAGATTTTGCAATGATGTTAATTCCTCCTCCAAGTTTGGCTCCCCTAGCTCGACTTCAAGTTTTCTAGTTAGTTTCATGGTTTTGAATGCTTCGTTATGTGGCTTGGTCCTCCATAAAGTTGGAATTAACAATATCCATCTACAACGGACTGAGAAAGTCAATTTGTCGATCATAAAAGTTTATGTTTAATTTTCTTTAAAAAGTAGATAAATGCTTATGAACCTCATCTCTTTCCCATCATTAAGTCTTCCCTCTGTAAAAATCAATTTGTTTGTTAAGGTTTATGTTTAATTTTCTTTAGAAAGTGGGTAAATACTTCCTCGACCTCATCTCTTTCCCATCATTAACTCTTCCCTGTGTCCATATCTACTGCTACTCGTATTACACTCCCTCAAACTAAGATGTCAAACATTGGCAATGAATTATGCCTGAAATCCAGCAAAAGTAGGCTGAGGAAGGGACCTAAACAAACTATTAAACCCTCTTCGACACCTTTCCTCGACACCTTTTGGTTAGGTTTTAGTAATGCAATCTAAAACCTAAGCGAGCGGGGCATTTCCGTGGAAAGGTATTTTTTAGGTTTTCGTTATGTAATCTAAATCTAACCACGCGTGGATTTTTTATTACACAAAATTAATCATATGAGCATGCTCTTCAGCTTTGGAGAATATTTGGATAAATCATGGAGCGCGTCTTTCTAAAAGGGATGTCCATCATGGATGTGACGACTCATATGATGACATAGATTCCACGGGTTTCTAGATCCGACCATAAGACAAGTGAATGAGTGGAGATGTACTCTAGTTTAGCTTTAGGTGAGTTAGGTGAGCACGAGTAGAATTTAGATTTTTTTTTATAGCTAAGCTTTGGCCAAAATGGAATATTTTAGGGTTGTTTTAAATAATCTTTATATAATATTTAAGGAAAAAAAATTAAGTAAAAATAGTTATCATTTTTAGCCTTTTTTTTATTTAATTTTAATTTTTTTTTCTGATTTTTTATTTTATTTTATATGTTAATTTTGGTTTTTCCTTTTATCTTAATATTAATGTTAGATAGAAAATATATCTAATTTTTTTTAATTTAAATCTTTAATACACTTTGTTAAAATTAGCAAAATTATAATAATAACATGGAAAGAAATAAAACCACAAATAAAAAACACAAATAAATTATACAACATTGTTTTTATTATGCACTACAAACACACATACATACAACTATAGGATAATTGAAACGTTCAACATGTTCAATTGTATAAAGTTTAACAAGTCTTCCTCTACAAATAATATCAATGATCATGGCTCCCTCATAATTAAGTATTAAATTAGTTTGTTCATGCTTAGGCAATGGAGAATTAGATATTTTAATAGGAAAATTGTGTTAGGTATTGAAACATATTTTTCAACGTTTCAATTTCATAGTTGGGATCATTTTAAGGAGTCTGCTATGTTTCAATTTCATAGTTGGGATCATTTTAAGGAGTCTGCTATGTTGATCAAATGACAATTTTTTTTTTAATAAATAATAATAATAATCCATGTTTTATAAAGGTTGTTATTTTATATATGATTATTATTATTTTTTTTCATGAGATTGTGTAATATAGGTTTTCAAGTTTCATTAATTTTTAATCTTTTATTCATATTTAGGTTGTTTCTTTCTAGCTTGATTTCTATTAAACTATTAATGTGTATTATTATTGATGACACTACCAACAACATTGAATTACATGCACTTCCTTCTCCAATCAAAATCTACATGTGCTTTATAGTATGCTTGTCATTTCTTTTATTAGTGGGAGCTAAGTTTTATAGTTTGGCCACAATTGCAAAACTCGACTAAGAAAAACCATTTTTTATTCAAAAAATGGTCTTGCAGTTAGAGACAGATCGTAGTCACATTTCCAAATATGCATAATTAATTATCGTGATCTCTTCAATCTTTGTTCTTATTTAAGAAGGCATGCTACTACATTATCTCTAGCATAGTTCTTCATGATCAATGCACAATAAGATTATAATGTTCATTGACTTTGGAATGATCCAAACATTATGTATAAGCGAGATTTGCATGCATAATATCTTCAATATTTAGAAGCTTTGCCCAATACAATCTCATTATCCAATAAACAAATATGAAACAACCAAAAGAGTGCATAACTCCTCGTAAACATATTATCACCCTTGAGCAACAAGAGCACACATAGATTTTGTGCACTTAAGTGGCATAAATCATAGAAATCAGACCATGCACATCTTCCAAATCCAAACCAAAAGAAAGTTAGCATCTCATATGCACAAAACCAACCATACTTCACCAACACATGCTTCATTTCTCATTGTCTTATGCCTTTGTTTGAGCTCTTATATGGTAGCGCTGAGTCTTTCCTCCTCTTGGTCCCACTGTTGGACCTTCTTGTCCTCTTCTTGGTCCCACTGTTGGACCTTCTCGTCCTCTTCTAGGATCGTCCATAACTGCAAGGCTATGTCAAACAATTCTTCATCTGCGCTTGCTTGTTTTTCTATCTCCTCTATTTGGAGTGCAGCGTCTTATTCCCTCTTCTCTCAAACCTCAGGAGGAGTCATAGGGTTTAGTCTTTCCTTGAGATCCTCAATCTCTTTCTTGTATTGGTCAATTGTCTGCGAGATCAGGTTGATATTCTCCTCTACAATTTTCTCTAGTGCTTGTGCGTTGTCTGGGATGCGAGCATAAACTAATGTTAATCCCTGTTCTAGATTTTTCTCCCATTCTTTCTTCTCCTCCTTCTCTATAGTCAATTGGTCGCACGTAATTTGAAGCATCTTTGTGACTCCTCTACCGACCTCCAGGCTTTTTTCATCTACGCGGTCTCTAGAATGTACTTCCTGCATGACACTCGCCTGTATCCCGTATAAGGCCTTGGTAGGTATTTGTGCCATGATCATCTCCACTTGTTCTACCTCCTCCAGGGGTTTTTGCATCATCTCCTAATCGAACATGATCATTTAACGTGTTACCAAAAATGTCTCCTTTCCCTTGATCCAAAATGGATCAAGGAAGGCCTAAAAATCAAATTTCTCGGAATCAGAGGAAACCAACGCCATTGTGTCCAGATCGTCGTGTTGATTCCATCCATTTATTTTTTTTCGCAAATGGACGATGTATGCAAAAGATATAGTGTTCTAACTGATTTCCCAAACAAGCAAAAAGTCAAACTGATCAAAGTCAACAAGTCGTACTGCTAACATCAACAATATGACAGGTGATGTCATGATGACATCAGCAAGGACACATGGCAGCACCAGGAGGTGGCACGTGTCACTCAATTTTTTCATTTTTGGGCTGAGTTGGACCAGTACAAAATTGACACATGGCACTCCGTACATGACGTGGCCCAATGACAGGCTGACACATGGCAATATGGAAGATAGGTGGATCTATGGATGCTAACGTGGTAGGATGACTAGGTTGTACGTATGCTGACGTGGCAGGGCGATTGGGCTATATGGATGTTTACGTGATAGGGTGACTGGGTTGTACTGATGATGACGTGGAAGCTGACTAAACAAGTGACTAGGATGAATGACGATGATGTGGCATTTGACATGGAAGTTGATTGGAAGCTGACTATATTGTATAGACGAATCACACGGTGACACAGGGCCCAGTCAAAGGGTGCCACATGGCACCATGGATTTTTCTAAGGTTGGTTGGTCCAAAACGTTTGTTGCACTTTGCAAGTTTTGAACCCTCGACCTTGGCACCGGCAACGAAATACCCCACCTGCGCTAGCCACTTGAGAGAATATGGTACTTGTTCCAAACAACCATCATATATGATGTTAAGTTGAAATGTGGCAGGAGTTCTGGGATAAGCCCCAGTCGACGAAGGCTAGCACTGACCGACCAGGAGCTAGACCAGGGTCTACCAATATATTGGAGGGCGCATGGAGTATTTGATCCAGATTTTATGAGAAGAACGAAATGACTACAGATTATTACTAGATGCTTAACATAGAATAACAAAGATACAGTAAAATTGGTTTTCTATTCAATAAGGAATAAGCTGAAACTGTAAACTACGGCGGAAAAACAAGCGTGATGGAATGGTGGCGACTTATCTCTGAGAAGAGATGTGACGGTTGTGCTCATTCGCAAGAAGATGATTACAATGAGGCTCTCAAGGCATTTTTACAATAAGCAGGAATTACCAAAACCCTATACATCCAAAAACCTAACCCTAGGAGATGAAGCTTCAAAAGTCATGTGGGGCCCGTTTGGGTAAGTTAGTACATCAACTTCCCCGGGTCGTAACTTTTGCATACGATCTCTATTTTAGGCGTATGATAGCCCATTGGAAAGATCTATCCAAGGACTACAACATTTGCACAAAATTTCATGATGATATAATTTTGCGATTGCATCATACCCAAAAAAAACATCGTTTAGGGCCTCAAAACGGCTCCAAAAATTCAGGACTCGAAAAACTGCTAAAAATAGTAAATTATCAAAATTGCTACAAAGTTGTTTTGAGCCAGCTGGAAAAGGTGGGTAGCCACCGATATCCATATGGATCAATCCTCACTCCTTAGGAGGTAATGGTATCCATTGCGTTGAGTTCCCCCATCAGATGAAGAAATTTCTGCTAAATTTGGCCCCGGGTGAGCCACTTGCCTTGGTGCAGGAGTTGCCCTGCTTTGACGACTCGACAAAGCTGGATCCTTTGTTGTCGAGTGACTTTGATATATGTGTCCACAATATGATCACTAGATTCTTGTTGTATGCAGTCGGGGTTGAGCTCTATTGGTGTCATCTTTTCTGCTATGTCTGAGGTGTCTAATAATGGTGGGAAATAAGGCTGAAGGAGGTCCACGTTAAATGATGGGTGCAAGCCAAGGAAAGGAGGAATGATGAGCTCAAAAGAATTATCCCCCACAGCCTTGGTGATGGTGTATGGACCATAATGGAGTGGGCGAATCTTCCGATGGGGTCCTGTAAGGCGTTCTTCCTGCAAGTGCAACCAAACTTTGTTGCCCACCTAAAACTTATGTGGCACTCAACATTGATCATGGCGCTACTTGTACTTGTCATTGGACTTCTGTAGGATATCCTGAACCTATTGGCAGATGTGCTGGATCCTCTCAATGAACCGGGTGGCTTTGTCAGCCTTAGTTGGAGCAGGAGAGGAGTCGGTCGAGGTGACCGCAAGGGGAAGTGCAACATCTATGGGACCCAATGGTTGGAATCCCAACCCCACCTGAAAGGGGTTGTGGTTGGTTGAGCTATGCAGGGCTCAGTTGTAGCTATGCTAGACATAGGGAAGACTCTCATCCCATGTGCGAGGGTGCTTGGAATTATACATGCACGGGATATGCACGATCATTCGATTTATGACCTCGGTTTGGCCATTTGTCTAGGGGAGGAAGGTCATGGATTTGGTGAGCTTGGTGTCCAGAAGTGACCCAGGGCTCGACCAGAATGTGTTGAGAAATCGACTGTCCCGATATGATACAATGGTTTGTGGGATTCCAAGATGTACCCAGACTCATTCAAAGAAGAGCTTGGCATTGACTTCTACTATGATGCTCTTCTTGCAGGCAACCAAAATTGCCATCTTAGAAAAGAAATCAACAACAACAAAAACAGAGTCATTTCCCCGCTTGGTGGACGGGAGGCCCAACACGTAGTCCATTGATATGGATTCCCATGGCCTGTTAGGAGTAGGAAGAGGGGTGTACAGGCCCTGTTTCTTAGTGGTTGGTTTGACAATAACGCAGGCAGTGAAAGACCTGATATACTTGCTGACCTCCTGTCAAAGTTTCGGCCAGTAGAAATGTTTTTTTAGCATCGCCACTTTCTTTTCGACGCCGAAGTGTCCTGCCACCCAACTGTAGTGGGATTCCCAGATCATCTTTTCTATCTTGCTTGATGGAACACAGATATGGCCCAAATGACACAACAACCCATCCTGAAGATGGAAATTATCGACAACTTCCTTTGCACCCAACATTTGGTAGGTGGTGGCAAAGTCTGGGTCTATCTCATAGATTTGGGGCCATCCAGAGGCCTCATGGCCGCAAGAGTCTAGCACTGTGGTGAGTGTCACGAATGGTGGTCTGCTGAGGTAATCATCAACGCGATTGGTGCTTCCTACTTTATACTTGATGTTGAGGTGGAATTGCTGCAAGTATGTGGACCACTTTTGATGGCGGTCATTCTGCAATTTTCCTTGTGTCTGCATGAACTGTAGTGGCTTATGATCAGTGTGGATGACTATCTCCCTCCCAAGAATGTAATGTATCCACTAGCGACAAGCTTTCACAATGGAGTACTTTTCTTTATCGTAAGTAGGGTACTTACAGAAAACATCTGATAGTGTCTCACTATGATAGGCCACAGGGTGGTCGTGCTACATGAGAACGGAACCCACAGCATAGTCTCAAGCATCAGTCTCAATCTCAAAGGGTTGTCGTAGGTCTAGTAGTGAAAGTACTTGGGCTGAGCATAAGCATTGCTTCAAATCATCGAATGCTTGTTGTTGGGTCTGGCCCCATGCAAATTTTGCCTTACCACCACCCCTGGTTATTTCACTGAGGGCTCATGCAATATGGGAGAATCCCAACACAAACCGGTAGAAATTAGCAAGGTCCAAGAAGCTCTGAAGCTCAGTGAGTGTGGTCGGGGATGGCCAGTCACAGATGACTTGGATCTTGGTTGGATTCACATGTACACCATGTTGATCAATGATGTATCCGAGGTAATGGACCCTGTCCATGCCAAAGGAACATTTTTCCAAGTTGGCGTATAGATTGTGCTGCTGCAAGGTGTGTAGAACCTACTGAATATGCTGCAAGTGTTCGTCCCAAGTCTTGTTGTAAATGAGAATGTCATCCAGATACACCACTATAAAATTATTAGTGAATGGTCACATGATATCGTCCATCATCCGTAGGATATCATCCATCATCCTCATGAAAGTGGCTGGAGAATTTTTCAGACCAAAGGGCATGACCAACCATTCAAAAAGGCCTTCCTTTGACTTGAAGGTGGTCTTCCATACATCTGTCTATTCTATCGAGACCTAGTGGTAGCCAGACTTTAGATCAATCTTACTGAAGTATTTGGTCCCCATGAGTTGATCAAGGAGGTTTTGGATTCAGGGAATCGGGTACCGGTTTCTGACTGTGATTTTATTCAGAGCCCGGTAATCAATGCAAAGTCGCCAGGTTCCATCTTTCTTCTGTACCAGCACGATTGGGCTCCCGCAAGGTGATGAGCTGGGACGGATGTGCCCCTTGTGGAGCAATTCTTGGATCTATCACTTGATCTCCTCATTCTCTAATAGACAGTGGTGATAGACTGGCCCATTGGGCAGCGATGCGTCGGGGGTAAGATCGATGGGGTCCTTGACCTGGCAGTGTAGAGGTGCCCTGGTAGGTGAGGAGAAGATATCCGAGTATTCTTCCACAACCTTATCTACTTGCTTATGTTGTGTGGAGAGGTCGGTCACAGAGACCCTGGATGTGGCTATGATCTTTCTCTCATTCTAAGATCGAATCACGAAGAAGACAAACTTCCCCGTCTAAGAGATGACCTTCCTGCATTGCTTAGCAAAGATCAGGGAAATAACACTAGGTGGGACAACCTCGGGTATCCTGTACAATTTCTTGTTCAAGTAATAATAAAACTACGAGGCCTAGACTCATATACAACATGAGGTTTCCATACATAAGGTTGGCCCAAAAGAACATCACAAAATTCAAGAGGAGAAACATCACACAATACCTCATCTTTGAAGGGCTTGATGTCATACGACAGTCGACATTATTGGCTGACGCAGAGATCGCTTCCTTAGCAGAGCCATCCAATGGTGTAGGGTTGTGGCTGCGGTGTTGTTGGTAGGGCCAGCCACTTGACGACCTCTGCTGAGATGAGGTTATTCTGGCTACCACTATCAACGATGAAGTGCAGCAGGGTGCCTTTTACCCACATCTGTGAATGGAAGAGGCTCTCTCCTTCTTCTGGCTCGTCTGGTTCACCCTGCTGGAGCTTGGTGGTAGCAACGGTGGCACTGGATTCCATGTCAATGATCTGTATTCCCCTTTCTGGTTTTGACTCAGAGTCAGAACCCACATCTGATTCAGAGGCTTTCACTTCGGCCACCAACGACTGCTTTGAGCGACAGTCAACAGTGTTATGCCAAGGGATCTTATGGAAGTCGCACCACTTCCCGGTATCTTTCTTTGTATTTTTGGTGTCCTTCTTTTCTTGTGGCTTGGACCGATTGTCCTGATACTATCCATATTTTCTCTGTCCTTTGTTCTGTGGGTTGGGGCCGCCCTTTCCTGGCTTTTGTTATGAGAGGTTCCCCGATCCAAATTGTCGTGTCTTTTGTCTGAGCTTCTGCTCAATTTTGACAACATATTGGTAGGCCGCACCCAAGGATGAGATGTCCAGAAATTCCATTTCGGTCTGGATGTATCTATGTATAGCATCGCGATACTTGATCACCACATGTCGCTCTAAAGCTTTGATACCCAGCTTGGTGCGCAAGGTATGGAAGATATTTTTGAAATCTGGCACTGCTTGGTCTCTTTCTTGATGCAGTGTGGTCCATTTGGTATACAAGTCATCATAACTTTCGACAGGGTAGTATTGTTCCTTAATAGCATCCTTGAAGGATTTCCAGGTGGCTGTGACTATAAATAATGAGGGTTCCTCTATTTCCTTTTTCTTAGAGAAAGTTTCCCACCAATCTTTGACATGAGGAACGACTTTGAGGAGCACAAAAGTAATCTTTTCTCTATTTGAAAAGTTATGGACAGAAAAATAGCCTTCTAGTAGATTCAACCACTTGTCTACAACATCTTCGTCTATCTGACCTTCAAATATAAAAATATCAAAGCTTATTTGTACCTTGAAGGGGGCGGTGCCTCCGCTTGAAGAAGATGCATTGCCTGTTGGTAGCCACCAAAGGATTTGCGCGAAATTATCCATCATCTCATTCCTCTGTTGCGTGAGGGCTTCCTCAATCAACAATTTGAAAGGATCTCCTGTCCCATCATATTTATTTTCTCCTTCCATGAGAGGTCGCTTGGGCGTGCAAGAGATTTTTTCCTCAAGAGAAACAAGCTCGAGACCCAACTCTTTGTACTCTGACCTCATTGGGGACATGCATTAAGATGACAAAGAGAAGACCGCTCTGATACCACTAATCCAGATTTTATGAGCAGAATGAAATTACTACAGATTATTACCATATGCTTAACAAAAAATAACATAGATACAGTAAAATTGGTTTTCTATTCAATAAGGAATAAGCTGAAACTATAAAATGCAACGGAAAACAAGCTTGTTGGAATGGTGGCGGCTTATCTCTGAGAAGAGATGTGACGGTTGCGCTCATTCACAAGAAGATGATTACAATGAGGCTCTCAAGGAATTTTTACAATAATCAAGAATGCCCAAAACCCTAGACATCCAAAAACCTAACCCTAGGAGATGAAGCGCCAAAAGTCATGTGGGCCCCATTTGGGTAAGTCAGTACATCAACTTCCCTGGGTCGTAACTTTTGCATACAATCTCCGTTTTAGGTGTATAATAGCCCATTGGAAAGATCTATCTGAGGAATACAAAGGTTGCACAAAATTTCATGATGATGAAATTTTTCAACCACAACATACCCAAAAAAAGTCCTTTAGGGCCTCAAAACAGCTCCGAAAATTCAGGACCCGAAAAACTGCTAAAAATAGTAAATTATCAAAATTGCTAGAATGTTGTTTTGAGACAGATGGAAAAGGTGGGTGGCCACCGATATCCACCTATATCAATCCGGCCTCCTTAGGAAGCAATGGTCTCCATTGCATTGAGTTCCCCCATCAGATGAGGAAATTTATGTTGAATTTGGCCCCGGGTGAGCCACTTGCCTTGGTGCAGGCGCTGCCCTGCTTTGATGACTCGATAAAGCTGGATCCTTTGTTGTCAAGTGCCCTTGATCTGTTTGTCCACAATATGATCACTGGATTCCTGTTGTATGTAGTCGGGGTTGATCTATATTGGTGTCAATTGTTCTACTACGTCTGAGGTGTCCAATAATGGTGGGAAATAAGGTCGAAGGAGGTCCACGTTGAACATTGGGTGCAAGCCAAGGAAAGGAGGAATGTTGAGATCAAAAGCCTTATCCCCCACAACCTTGGTGATGGTGTACGAACCATAATGGAGTGGGAGAATCTTCCGATGGGGTCCTGTAAGGCGTTCTTTCTGCAAGTGCAACCAAACTTTGTCTCCCACCTGAAACTTATGTGGCACCCAATGTTGATCATGGCGTTGCTTGTACTTTTAATTGGACTTATGTAGGATATCCTGAACCTATTGGAGGATGTGTTGGATCCTCTCAATAAGCCGGGTGGCTTTTTCAGCCTCAGTTGGAGCAGGAGAGGAGTCAGTCGAGGTGACTGCAAGGGGAAGTGCAACATCTATGGAACCCAATGGTTGGAATCCCAACCCCACCTGAAAGGGGTTGTGGTCGGTTGAGTTATGCAGGGCTCGGTTGTAGCTATGTTGGACATAGGGAAGACTCTCATCCCATGTGCGAGGGTGCTTGGAATTATACATGCACAGGATATGCACGATCATTCGATTTATGAACTCGGTTTGGCCATCTGTCTGGGGGTGGAAGGCCGTGGATTTGGTGAGCTTGGTGTCCAGCAGTTACCAGAGGCTCGACCATAATGTACTGAGAAATCGACTGTCCTGATATGATACAATGGTTTGTGGGATTCCAAAATGTACCCAGACTCGTTCAAAGAAGATCTTGGTAGTGGCTTCTGTTGTGATGCTCTTCTTGCAGGCAACCAAAATCATCATCTTAGAAAAGCGATCAACAACCACAAAAACACAGTCATTTCCCCGCTTGGTGGATAGGAGGCCCGACATGTAATCCATTGAGATGGATTCCCATGGCCTATCAAGAGTAGAAAGAGGGGTGTACATGCCCTGTTTCTTAGTGGTTGTTTTGGCAATAGCGCAGGCAATGCAAGACCTGATATACTTGTTGACCTCCTGTCGAAGTTTTGGCCAGTAGAAATGTTTTTGTAGCATCGCCACTATCTTTTTGATGCTGAAGTGTATTGCCACCCAACTATAGTGGGCTTCCCAGATCATCTTTGCTCACTCTCTTGATGGAACACAGATATGGCCCAAACAACACAACAACCCATCCTGAAGATGGAAATTATCGACAACTGTCTTTGCACCCAACATTTGGTAGGTGGTGGCGAAGTCCGGGTCTGTCTCATAGAGTTGGGGCCATCCATAGGTCTCATGGCCACAAGATTCTAGCATTGTGGTGAGTGTCGCGACTGGTGTTCTGCTGAGGAAATCAACGATGCGGTTGGTGCTTCTTTCTTTATACTTGATGTTGAGGTGGAATTGTTGCAAGTATGTGGACCACTTTTGATGGTGGTCATTCTGCAATTTTCCTTGTGTCTGCATGAACTGTAGTGGCTTATGATCAGTGTGGATGACTGTCTCCCTCCCAAGAATGTAATTTCTCCACTGGCGAAAGGATTGCACAATGGAGTACATTTCTTTGTCGTAAGTAGGGTACTTAAGGACAACATCTAATAGTGTCTCACTAGGATAGGCCACAGGATGGCCATGCTGCATGAGAATGACACCCACAACATAGTCTGAAGCATTAGTCTCAACCTCAAAGGGTTGTTGCAAGTCTAGTAGTGAAAAAACTGGGGCTAAGCACAAGCGTTTCTTCAAATCATCGAACCCTTGCTGTTGGGGCCGGCCCCACACAAATTTCTCCTTACCACCACCCCTAGTTATCTGGCTGAGGGTCCATGTAATATGGGATAATCCCAACACATACCTGTGGTAGAAATTGGCAAGGCCCAAGAAGATCTGAAGCTCAGTGAGTGTGGTTGGGGCTGGCCAGTCACGGATGACTTGGATCTTGGCTAGATCCACATGTACACCATGTTGATCAATGATGTATCCTAGGTAATGGACCATGTCCATGTCGAAGGAACATTTTTCCAAGTTGGCGTATAGCTTGTGCTGCTGCAGGGTGTGCAGAATCTGCTGAATATGTTGCAAGTGTTCAGCCCAAGTCTTGCTGTAAATGAGAATGTCATCTAGATACACCACTACAAAAGTATTGGTGAATGGTCACAGGATATCGTCCATCATCTTCATGAAAGTGGTTAGAGAATTTGTCAGACCAAAGGGCATGACCAACCTTTCAAAAAGGCCTTCCTTTGACATGAAGGCGGTCTTCCATACATCTGTCTTTTCTATCGAGACCTGGTGGTAGCCAGACTTCAGATCAATCTTACTGAAGTATTTGGGCCCCATGAGGTGATCAAGGAGGTCATCGATTCAGGGAATCGGGTGCCATTTTTTTACTGTGATTTTATTCAGAGCCCGATAATCAATGCAAAGTCATCAGGTTCCATCTTTCTTCTGTACCAGCACGATTGGGCTCCCGCAAGGTGATGAGTTGGGACGGATGTGCCCCTTGTGGAGAAATTCTTGGATCTGTCGCTTGATCTCCTCATTCTCTAACAAAGAACGACAATAGACTGACCCATTGGGAAACGGTGCGCTTGGGGTCAGATCGATGGGGTGCTTGACCTGACAGTGCATAGGTACCCCAGTAGGTGAGGAGATGATATCCGAGTATTCTTCCACGACCTTATCTACTTGCTTATGTTGTGTGGAGAGGTTGGCCGCAGAGACCCTGGATGTGGTTGTGATCTTTCTCTCATTCTGAAAGTGAATCATGAAGAAGACAAACTTCCATGTCTGAGAGATGACCTTCCTGCATTTTTTAGTAGAGATCAAGGAAATAGCACTAGGTGGGATAGCCTCGGGTATCGTGTACAATTTCATGTTCAAACTAATAATAACACTACAAGGCCTAGACTCATATACAACATGATGTTTCCATAAATAAGTTTAGCCCAAAAGAACATCAAAAACTTTGAGAGGAGCAACATCACACAATACCTCGTCTTTGAAGGGCTTGATGTCGTATGACAGTTGGCACTGTTGGCTGACGCAAAGATCGCTTCCTTGGTGGAGCCATCCAATGGTGTAGGGTTGTGGGTGCGGCGTTGTCTGTAGGGCCAGTCGCTTGATGACCTCTGCTGAGATGAGGCTCTTTTGGCTACCACTATCAACGATGAAGTGTAGCGGGGTGCCTTTTACCCACATCTGTGAATGGAAGAGGTGCTCTCCTTCTTTTGGCTCATCTGGTTCACCATGCTGGAGCTTGGTGGTAGCAACGATGGCACTGGGTTCCACGTAAATGATCCATCTTCCCCTTTCTGGTTCTGACTCAAATTCATAACCTACATCTGATTCAGAGGCTTTCACTTCAGCCACCAGTGACTGCATTGATTGACAGTCAGTAGTGTTATGCCAAGGGCTCTTATGGAAGTCGCACCACTTCCTGGTATCTTTCTTTGTCTTTCTGGTGTCCTTCTTTTCTTCCAGCTTGGACTTGTTGTCCTGATACTGTCCATATTTGCTTTGTCCTTTGTTTTGTGGGTTGGGGCCTCCCTTTCCTAGCTTTTTTTGTGAGGGGTTCCCCGACCCAAATTGTTGCATCTTTTGTTTGATCTTCTGCTTGATTTTGATGGCATATCGGTAGGCCACGCCCAAGGATGAGATGTATAGAAATTCCATTTCGGTCTGTATGTATCTATGCAGAGCACCGCGATACTTGATCACCAGATATCAGTTCTAATCTTTGATACCTAGTTTGGTGCACAAGGTATGAAAGATATTTGTGAAATCTGACACTGCTTGGTCTCTTTCTTGCCGCAGTGTGGTCCATTTGGTATACAAGTCATCATAAATTCCAACAGGGTAGTATTGTTCCTTAATAGCATCCCTGAAGGATTCCTAGGTGGTCATGACTGTAAATAATGAGGGTTCCTCTATTTCCTTTTGCTCACAAAAAGTTTTCCACCAATCTTTGACATGGGGAACATCTTTGAGGAGCGCAAAAGTAATATTTTCTCTATTTGAAAAGTTATGGACAAAAAAATAGCCTTCTAGTAGATTCAAGCACTTGTCTACAACATCTGCATCTATCTGACCTTCAGATATAGGAATATCAAAGTTTATTTTTACCTTGAAGGGGGTGGTGCCTCCGCTCGAAGAAGATGCATCGCCTGTTGGTAGTCGTCGAAGGATTTGTGCGAAATTATCCATCATCTCATTCCTTTGTTGCATGAGGGATTCTTCAATCAATAGTTTGAAAGGATCTCCTGTCCCATCATCTTTATTTTCTCCTTCTATGAGAGGTCGCTTGGGTGTGCGAGAGCTTTTGTCCTCAAGAGAAACAAGCTCGAGACCCAACTCTTTGTAATCTGACCTTGTTGGGGACATGCATTAAGACGACAAGGAGCATACCGCTCTGATACCACTGATCTAGATTTTATGAGAAGAGCTAAATGAATACCGATTATTACCAGATGCTTAACACAGAATAACAGAGATACAGTAAAACTGGTTTTCTATTCAAAAAGGAATAAGCTGAAACTGTAAAATGCAGCGGAAAACAAGCTTGCTGGAATGTTGGCGACTTATCTCTGAGAAGAGATGTGATGGTTGCGCTCATTCGCAAGAAGATGATTAAAATGAGGCTCTCAAGGCCTTTTTACAATAAGTAGGAATGCCAAAAACCCTATACATCCAAAAACCTAACCCTAGGAGATGAAGCGCCAAAAGTCATGTGGGCCCTATTTGGGTAAGTCAGTACATCAACTTCCCGGGGTCATGAATTTTGCATACAATCTTCATTTTAGGCGTATGATAGCCCATTGGAAAGATCTATCCAAGGACTACAATAGTTGCACAAAATTTCATGATGACAAAATTTTTCGACCGCAACATACCCCAAAAAACGTCGTTTAGGGCCTCAAAACGGCTCCGGAAGTTCAGGAACCAAAAAACTACTAAAAATCGTAAATTATCAAAATTGCTAGAAAGATGTTTTGAGCCAGCTGGAAAAGGTGGGTGGCCACTGATATCCACCTAGATCAGTATTAGACCGTGGCCACATGGGTCATGCCAACAATGACATGAATCAAGGGGCTCAACCGGAGCGTGCCGAGCCCGAGGGAATATGGTGCCTCCTATATGGACATGAGCATGAGTAAAGGGGTTTGCACCTACAATGTTTCCAATTTGGGGTTTTTTGACCATATAATATGATTTTTTGGTTATTTTCAACGTTTTTTTAATGGATTTTAGCCATTATTGGGGGATCTGGAGCCCGATTTGAGGCCAGATATTGGGAGGAAGTTGGGAGGATGATACCAACTCCACATATATATAAAATAGGGGTTCTTAGTATCATTAGAGAGGTTTAGAACATGATAATTGATGAATATTTTGAAATCCAAATCCATTTTTATGCAGGGAAGCCATTGAGGAGAGGAACTTTGCGGGCGAATTCCTGGAGCTACCCTCAACTGTTTTCACTGTCGTCAGTTGTGTTGGATTCTTGAGGTCGAGAAGAAAACAACCATACCATTTTGTAATCCTTTTGACACTTTTCTGATGTAATTTTGAAGAATCCAAGATAAATAATAAAGCCTCACCCACTGAGACAAAGGCCTGGAGATGTAGGCAATCTTGTAGAACTTCGTTAACAAATTTGTTGTCATGGTTTGTTGTTCTTTGTGCTTACATTATGATATGAATTTATTTACTATGAATGCTATAATATCTCATTAAGTTCTCTTATTTCATTAATTCCAAATTGGTAAATGAACTCATGCTTAAAACTTATCCAATTCTTGAAAGATCATTTTCAAATCAAGTGGTATAAGGGCAGGTTGATGGTTAGTTTTTTGAGTTTGCATGATTACCAGGGAAATGTTGAGTCATGGTGAAGGTGAGATTGTAGAAGGGGATTCTGAGATTGGATTGAAAAAGAGGGCTTCTCAAAGTGAGGATATGGCATCAGAAGAAGGCATGTCTCAGAACGAGATAGAGTTGCAAAAGACTTTATTCGCCATGTCTGAGATGGTAAAGGTCTTATATGAGGATTAATTGGAACGAAAAAGGACTTTCCAAGGGGAATATTCAAAACAAAACAAAAGTGAAGAAGGAGAGAATCCTCCTAAACCTCCTCCTTCATCTCCTCCTTCTCCATCAACTTATTCATCTTCAAGTACAATTTCAAAATCTACCGCAAGAAAACATTCCAATAAACATAAACATGATATGCCTTTACATAAGCTTGATGTGAAATTTCAATTACCCATGTATGATGGTGAAGTCAATGTTGAGAGGCTTGATAACTGGGTCCGATAGATGGAATTTTATTGCAGTGTGCAACAAATCAAGGACGAGGAAACCTAAATCAATTTGGAATCACTTCATCTTGCAGGAACAACACTCATCTAGTGGCAGAGTAAGTTGCAAAATGGCACGCAACAAGTTGGTAATGTATTTCCATCATGGAAAGATTTTGTTTTTTCACTTAGAAATAAATTTTATCCTTTGGGTTATAATGAGAAGGATTTAATTGAATGGCAAAGTCTTAAACTAAGAAAATGACAAATGGTGCAAGAGTACACAGATGAATTTCGTAAGATGGGATTAATGTTGAATATTCCATTACATACCCAAGAAACTCTTATGAAGTATATAGGAGGTTTTGCTGCACATATTCGTAACATTGTATTTATGTTTGGACCTACTAATCTTGATGAGGTTTTTGTTCAAGGAACATACATTGAAGCGGGGAAAACATGAGTTGGTGTATCAGGGGAATCATCTTCAAGGAAAGAGGACAAAAGGAAGGGGAATGGAAAGAAAGAAAATTCAACGACAAGAAAGGAAGAGAAACTCTCTTGCAAGCATTGCAAGAAAGAAGGGCACGATGATGACCATTGCTAGAAATTGCACCCAGAGAAGAGACCAAAGTGGTTGAAAGAAAGGAAAGGGAGGCAAACAATTGAAACAACAACACGACCAACAGACTTGGGATATGATTCAAGTGATGAGACTGAAATCACAACATTTGGTTTGACAGGTAAAATTGGTGATGGATATGATTCTAGAAGTAAATTGTTTCAAATAAGGGTGATAATGAAACATACTAAGATCGATACATTGGTAAATAGTGGGTCTTAATCTAACTTGATTTCAGAGGAAGTGGTTAAACAATTGGGATTAAACACTAAGATGTATCATAAACCTTACTCACTTAAATGGATAAGCAACAATCATAAATTTCACATAACAAAGAAATGCACTTTAAAGTTTTCAATTTCATCAAAGTTTGTGGATGAGGTAAAGTGTGATGTGGTGCCACTCAATGAATGTGGAATGATCTAAGAAGCCCTTATTTTTATGATCGAAAATAAATCTTCTACAGGGAACATAATCAATGTCACTTAACTAAAGAAGGCAATGAATATGTTGTACATGCTCATCACTTAAAAGCAAATCAATCTCTACAAATAATGGAACAATTAGGAAAGGCAGCTTATGCAAGCAACACACCTATAATTGTGCCAAGTAAAGCAATTGATCTTAAGCATGAACATGAGATGGTTGTAAAATGGAAGTTCAATCATACTTTTCTTCAAGATAAGCTAATGCCATGCAAGCACATCAAACATATTAGCTCATTTGCAATCATATTTCTGATGTTATCATTGCTAATGTTTTCAACATGGATGGTAGTGGCTTTAGTAAGATGTGAAAGACTACAAGTGGCTAACAATATGTTGTGAGATGTCATGGTTATTTTTCAATTGATATTGATGAGACAGGTGCATAGGATAGAGTTCAAAGAAAAATAACAAGTGCGGTGGCCTATCCCGGACTTAATGACTAGTTAATACCCTTTTGGAGGACCAAAAGGTCTTAGTGGGGAGGCATGATCCAAAATGGATCCAAAAAGACATAAAAACAAAATTTCTCGGAATTAGAAAAAAACACCTCCATTGCGTCCGTTTCTTCATGCAGATTCCTGTCATATAATTTTTTTCGCAGATGGACGTCGTATGCGAAAGATATCGCATTTTGACCGATTTCCCAAACAGGTAAAAAATCAAATTGGTCAAAGTAAACATGTCATATTGCTGACGTTAGCAATACAAAACATGATGTCAGCATGATGTCATGATGACATCAACAAGGAAATGTGGCAACACCAGGAGGTGACATCTGTCACTCAATTTTTGCATTTTCGGGCTGAGTTGGACCAGTACAGAATTGACATGTGGTAGTGTACGGATGACACATGGTAGTCCGTACATGACGTGGCCCAATGACAGGATGACATGTGGAAGTATGGATAACATGTGGTTGTATGGATGCTGATGTGGTAGGGTGACTGGGTTGTACGGATGCAGACATGGTAAGGTGACTGGGTTGTACGGATGTTGACGTGGTAGCTAATTGGACAAGTGACTGGGATGTACGGCGGTGATGTGGCAACTAACTGAGCATGTTGACTGTGCATTGCCTAGACGATGACTATATTGTACAAACAAATCATGGGGCAACATGTGGCCCAATCAAAGGGCACCACATGGCACCCTGGATTTTTCCAAGGTTGGCTAGTCCAAAAATTTTGTTGCACTCCGCAATTTTTGAACCCTCGACCTCGACATCGCCAACGAACTACCCCACATGCACTAGCCAATTGGGTGAATATGGTACTTGTTACAAACAACCAACGCATTTGATGTTAAGATGAAATGTGGCAAGAGTTGTGGGATAAGACCCGGTCAGTGGGGGCTAACCCCGACCAACTAGGAGCTAGCCCAAGGGCTACCAATATATTGGAGGGCACGTGGAGCATTAGACCATGGCCACATGGGCCATGCCAACAACCAAGTGCAGGAATCAAGGGGCTCAATCGGAGTGCACCCAGCCTGAGGGCATATGGTGCCTCCCATATGGCCAGGTGCCTGAGTAAACGGGGTTGCGCCTGCATTTTTTCCAATTTTTGGTTTTTTGACCATATAATATGATTTTTTGGTTATTTTCAACCTGTTTTTAATGGATTTTAAACATTATTGGGGAATTTGGAGCCCGATTTGAGGCCAAATATTGGGAGGAAGTTGGGAGAATGATACCAAATGCACATCTATATAAACCAGGGGTTCTCTGCAGCATTAGAGAGGTTTAGAACAAGAGAATTGTTGAATATTTTGGAATCCAGATCCATTTTTATGAAAGGAAGCCATTAAGGAAAGGAACTTTGCGGGCCAATTTCGGGAGCTATGCTCAATTGTTTTCAATGCCGTTAGTTGTGTTGGATTATTAAGGTCGAGAAGAAAACAACCATACCAGTTTGTAATCCTTTTGACACTTTTCTGATGTTCTTTTGAATAATTGAAGAGTAATAAGAAATCCTCACCCACTGAGACAAAGGCCCAGAGACATAGGAAATCTTGTCAAACTCCTTTAATAAATTTGTTTTCATGGTTTGTTTTTCTTTGTGCTTACATTATGATCTTCATTTATTTACTATGGATGCTATAATATCTCATTACATTCTCTTCTTTCATTAATTCCTAATTGGTAAATGAACTCATGCTTAAAACTTAGCCAAGTCTTTAAAGATTATTTTCGGATCAAGTGGTATCAAAGCAGGTTGACGATTGGTTTTTTGAGTTTGCATGATTACCAGGGAAAATTTGATTCATGGTGAACGTGATCTTGAAAAAGGGGATCCTAAGATTGGATCGATAAAGAGGAATTCTCAAAGTGAGGAGATGACATCGAAATAAGGCATGTCTCAGAACAAGATAGAGTTGCAAAAGACTTTATTCTCCATGTCTTAGATGGTAAAGGTCTTATATAAGGATTACTTGGAACGAAAGAAGCCTTTCCAAGGGGAATATTAAAAACAAGACAAAAGTGAAGAAGGATAGGATCCTCCTAAACCTCCTCCTTCACCTCCTTCTTCTCCATCAACTTCTTTTTCTTCAAGTACAACTTCCAAATCCACTGCAAGAAAACATTCCCATAAACATAAACATGATATGCCTTTACATAAGCTTGATGTGAAATTTGAATTACCCATGTATGATGGTGAAGTCAATGTTGAGAGGCTTGATAACTGGATCAGACAGATGGAAGTTTATTGTAGTGTGCAAAAAATCAAGGATGAGACAACCCGAATAAAGTTGGCATCACTTCGTCTTGCAGGCACAACATTCATCTAGTGGTAGAGTAAGTTGCAAAATGGCACACAACAAGTTGGTAATGCATTTCCATCATGGAAATATTTTGTTTTTTCACTTAGAAAGCAATTTTATCCTTTGGGTTATAAGGATAAGGATTTAATTGAATGACAAAGTCTTAAATTAAGAAAAGGACAAACGATGCAAGAATACACAGATGAATTTTGTAAGATGGCATTAATGTTGAATATTCCATTACATACCCAAGAAACTCTTATGAAGTATATAGGAGGTTTTCTTGCACATATTCATAACACTGTATTTATGTTTGGACCTACTAATATTGATGATTTTTATGTTCAAGCAACATACATTGAAGCAGGGAAAATATGAGTTGGTGTATCAGGGGAATCGTCTTCAAGGAAAGAGGACAAAAGGAAGGGGAATGAAAAGAAAGAAAATTCAGTGACAAGAAAGGAAGAGAACCCTCTTGCAAGCATTGTAAGAAAGAAGGGAACGATGATGACCATTGTTGGCAATTGCACCCAGAGAAGAGACCAAAGTGGTTCAAAGAAAGGAAAGGGAGGAAAATAGTTGCAACAACAACACAACCGACAGACTTAGGATATGATTCAAGTGATGAGACTAAAATAATAGCAGTTGGTTTGGAAGGTAAAATTGGTGATGGATATGATTCTATAAGTAAGTTTTTTCACATAAGGGTGATAATGAAACATACTAAGATCGATACATTGATAGATAGTGGGTCTCAATCTAACTTGATTTCAGAGGAAGTGGTTAAACAATTGGGATTAAACACTAAGATGCATCATAAACCTTACTCACTTAAATGGATAAGCAACAATCATAAATTGCACATAACAATGCAATGCAATTTAAAGTTTGCAATTTCATCAAAGTTTTTGAATGAGGTAACGTGTGATGTGGTGCGACCCAATGAATGTTGAATTGTCTAAGGAAACCCTTATTTGTATGATCACAAAGAAATCTTATACAGGGAACAAAATCAATATCTCTTAACTAAAGAAGAAAATGAATATGTTGTACATGTTCATCACTTAAAAGAAAATCGATCTCTACAAACAATGAAACAATTAAGGAAGGAAACTTATGAAAGCAACACACATATAATTGTGCCAAGTAAAGAAATTCATATTAAGCATGAACATGAGATGGCTGTAGAATGGAAGTTCAATCATACTTTGATTCAAGATAATCTAATCTTGTGCAAGCACATCAAACATATTAGCTCATTTTCATTCATATTTATGATGTTATCGTTGCTAATGTTTTCAACATGGATATTGGTAGTGGCTTCAATAAGATGTGAAAGAGTACAAGTGGCTAAAGATATGTTGTCAGTTGTCATGGTTGTTTCGTAATTGATCTTGATGAGATAGGTGCACATGACAGAGTTCAAAGAAAAAGAACAAGTGGGGTGGCCTATCCCGCACTTGATTACTCGTTAATACCCTTTTGGAGGACCAAAAGGTCTTAGTGGGGAGGCATGATCCAAAATGGATCTAGGAAGGCCTAAAAATCAAATTTCTCGGAATTAGACGAAACCAATGCCATTGCATCCGACTCATCGCATTGATTCCAACCATACAATATTTTTTCGCAAATGGACGTCATATGTGAATGATATCGCATTCCGACGGATTTCCCAAACAAGTAAAAAGTCAAACTGGTCAAATTCAACATGTCATATTGCTAACGTGAGTAGTTCAACATGTGATGTCATCAAACATGTGGCCTCACTAGGAGGTGACATGTGTCACTTAGTTTTGGTGTTTTTTGGTTGAGTTGGACCAGTACAAAATTGACATGTGGTAGTGTACGGATGACACGTGGTAGTCCATACATGATATGGCCCAATGATAGGCTGACATGTGGTAGTATGGACGACACATGGTTGTACGGATGCTGACATGGCAGGGTGACTGGGCTGTATAGATGCTAATGTGACAGGGTGACTGGTTTGTGTGGATGTTGATGTGGCAGGGTGACTGGTTTGTACGGATGATGACATGGCAGGGTGACTGGGTTGTATGGATGTTGATGTGGAAGCCATGCCAACGACGAAGGGCCAGGAATCAAGGGGATCAACTAGAGTGCGCCCAGCCCAAGGGCATGTGGTGTCTCCCATATGGCCAGGAGCCCAAGTAAAAGGGGTTGTGCTTGCATTTTTGCCAATTTTGGGTTTTTTGACCATATAATATGATTTTTTGGTTATTTTTCAGCCTGTTTTTAATGGATTTAAGCCATTATTGGGGGATCTGGAGCTCGATTTCAGCCCAAATCTTGGGAGGAATTTGGGAGGATGATACCTGTTAGCTCCTAAATAAACATTTTTTTTATTTGGAGTCTTAGGTGGTTAATTGAGTCATGAAATTGTTTTAGGGCCAATCACAAGTTGTTTTAGTCATTTATGGTCCATAATGATCCATCATTTCACTTCAAATCACAAAGGGATGTCCATTTTGAAATAATTCCTCATTATGACAAGTTGGTAGTGCAAAGCGCTATTTTAACACTAAGTGCGCTACCAAGTCGTGAAAAAGATATGATTTTTCATTTGAAGACTTTTTAAGTGAAAAAGGTATATCAGAAAGTTTTTCAAGGTTCTTAAATCATCATCAAGTCTTGATATTCTCTTCTAAAGCTGCAACTCACCATCAAAGAAGTATTGTTAAGGTTTTATGGGAACCAAGGAAGTTTTGTCATTAGGGTTTTTTCTCTAATTTTCTTATATGAAGAAGTATTTGCAGTAGGTGCTTGGATATCAAATGGATCCAAGGAAAGACCCTATCCCCAGGAAGCGGTCATGCTCTGTGTTTAGGTTTGAACCTATTGATACTACTCTTATTGAGAAAAACTCTAACCATGTGGACTCCTTCAAGTGCATAGGATGTTAGAGGTTTTGTCAAAAGATAGAAGGGAATCATCTTGAGAAAGAGAGGAAGATGCATATGGTATCAACATAGAGGAACATTTTTATCAATTTGTGTTGAAGACAAAAAAAACCACAGCAAGTGCTAAATACATAAGAAATGCATATCACAAGCATACTCTATTTTTAGAGTTTATTGATGGAATTTGTCAAAGATGGATATGTTTACAGTGATAGTATGGAAAATGGTTCTCTTTAGGGTGCAGGGTATTGATCTTCTAAGCAGAAATTCCAGAGGCATTGAGTGTTTGTCTAAAGCACTTGGAGTATTACATTTTGGCATAAACCTTTTTTGTAAAATGAAGTATGGGGAAGTTTAAATGATTAAATCTGATATATTGCAACATTTTATATGCTATGAAGTCAAATTTCAGGTCTTAAATCACCCTTTTCCAGCATTCATTTCAGGTTTTAAAATAATTTTGGACAAAATTGTTGAAAATAGTCACCTACAAGAATTTGTAGCACAAACTGTTTTTTTTCCTGTGTATTGTGCTACCAACTCTTCAAACTTTCAACATGGATGAGATTTGGTCAAAATTCAACTTGGTAAGAGGATTTTTGGGTCAATGTGGCCACATATATTTGAATATAATATCATCCTCCATCAAATCATTCAGGTGGAACTTCATTTCCTCAATGGAAACATTCTAGGGATCAAATCCTAGATTGTAGGAATATGACTAGATTTTGGAAATCTGTGTTATCATGTTTTAGTCATCTATTTTGGAGATAGATTATGATGATATGGAAAGGTATTTTGGAAAGTGAGAGGGGATTTTCACAAGAACGATCTCTTCTTCAAAAACCTCTCTCAGTTTTCCAACATCGGTTTGGATTTGGGAGATATAGGTGAATCTTTTAGCATCATTTTCCAAAAATTTGATAGTTTGTATTTTCCATCCACCTCATAAATTCAAATTTGACTTGGATAACTAAGGATCGGTGAATTGGTTATGAGATCAATTTATTTTGGATCTAGATGAGCATGTAATCTCTATAAAGAGAACCAAAGGGAGGGTCTAAAAGGGAGGTTGGATTGGAAGGACTTGGAGAGACTCCTTGGTAAAAGACTTTTGAATGCATATTGGAATATAAGATTCTTTTGTTGTAGATATTCAAACCTTCATCTTCTTTCTTTTCTGTAGCTGTGGGTGAATATCATATTCATGTTTTCCATGTTTATATAATGACTGCTTCCTGTCATCTTATCTTGGCATTGATAAACTAGAATTCCAAGTACTCTTACCTGTTATAGCTGGACATTCATGTATGCTTTTGTACATATGTTTCTACTGGTATAATAAGTATTCTTCATCATTTACATCTTTATATAAACCTATTGAACAAGTATAGTTTAAAGCCTTATTTTTCGGAGTGTATTTATATGTGTCTAGAGTGAGTGAGATCATATCAAGTCATTCAATTTGATCCAATTGATAACCTTATTTACACATTCGATTAAGTTACCAAACTCACTTGATTTGCAACCTAGAGTGACTCTTGGAGTGATAACAAATTGGCATCGTTGTCGGGGAAAGGAGTTTGAAGCAAGCTTCCTTGGGAGATGACATAGTTCTAGCTTTTGATGATATACAAAGGTTGGGCATCATATTGATTATAATCTTCTATCTGGAGACTCCATGGAAGACGAATTCAGTGGAGACTCCACAATCTTCAAATGTCAAAGGCATTTGTTGCTCTTATGGCTTGGAGGTTTTCACCTCTTAAATTCTCTACAGTTCCTAGTTTCCCACATCTAGTACCTCATTTGAAAGAATGGAGAGATTTTCTACCTATCTTCAGAAAGAGGAAAGAAGACAATCCTGCAGAACACCACATCAAGTTCCATGAGTGCATGGATCTATTATATCTACAATATGAGGATGCTCGCATGAATATGTTCATGAATTCATTGGATGGTGATGCACGCAAGTGGTATTTATCATTACCTCCTTCTAGTATTTCATCTTTGAAAGAGTTTCACAGAGTATTCAATGAGCATTGCAAAGGGTACTTTTCATATGAGTTTTTATTTGATAATTGTTTTGAGGAATATGAATTGCATGATGAGATTGAAGTGATAAATAGAGAATAATTTATCCCTCACAATCTGCAACAACTCTCTAATTATCTTCAAGATGATATGCTTTCACATGACCATTAACTATAAATGGAAATTGAAGAAGCTGAAAGTTCTCCTGCTACATTTATTTCTGATTGTTGTATATCTGAAAATCTAATTGCTTCAGTTATAAATCATGAGGATCGGTTTTCTGTTGGTCAAATGCCAATTGAAATCAGTAAGGGAAGCCCAAATTTTTCATATTTTCAGATAAAGGGAAGTGGAAACAACCATGAGGAATTGGATTTGTAGAGATCATCCATTTTCAAGGTGGAACAACAGGAATACTGTAAGTATGAGTCAAATTTGACACATCATTTGACAATTTGTTCAAATCTTGCTTTAAATTAGGATGTAGATCATATCATTGATTATATTCTAAGTCATTTTGAGCAAGAAGCAATGGATGATTTCCTAAGTAACTTTATAACTAAAGCTGATCACAATCTAAGTTCTTTAAATTCTATTATGCAATCATCATATGATCATTTTGGTAAAGAAGAAATTGCCATTTGTGATGATCAAAAATTCCTGTGGAAGATCAAGGAGGACATCTGTTTTCAAGAAAAAGGGAATACATACATGATCAGTCAATGGTTTTGAATCAGTATAATTGTGATCTCAGTTTTGAAGACCCTATGGAAACCTTACTTGAGTCTTATCTCTTAGACTCTCTTAAGTTTTCAGATTTTATCATATCACTTGCATTTGATAGTGAGTGTGATCTCTTAGAGTTTTTATGGTCATTTTTATGCTTTAATTATTATGTTCTAATTAGTGGCGTGAAAAGAAGTCTTTCATTCATGAGTTTACTTGTATGCCTTCATTGGAAGCATGATTTCACTTGATCAACAAGCAATAGATTTGATTAGAGTAGGAGTGTGTGAGAATAAGTTCAACACTTGAACATTTCTTTTCATTTTATCAATAAATAAGCAGATTTTATCTTTGTACATCAAGAAAACAATGTAAGTGATAGATCTCGAGGGTTTACAAAGGAATGGTTGTACATGTTTAATACTAGATGACTCCATAACCCAATGGACTAGGCATTACAGAGTCCAATATGTATATTTTTGAAGAGTGTTTTGATCTCATAATCATAGTAGGTTGCAGGGTTTTCAAATTGAATGGAAAGTCACAGGGTCTGCTATGTTCTTGAAACCTCACAAGGAGGCTTCCATTCCTAATTAGAGCTAGATGTTAGCTCCCAAATTTATTTTATTTTATTTGGACTCTTAGGTGGTTAATTGAGTCATGAAATTGCTTTAGGGGCAATCACAAGTTGTTTTAGTCATTTATGGTCCATAATGATCCATCATTTCATTTAAAATCACAAAGGGATGTCCATTTTGAAATAATTCCTCATTATGACAAGTTGGTAGTGCAAAGCGCTATTTTAACACTAAGTGCGCTACCAACTCGTGAAAAAAATCTATTTTTGCATTTGAATACTTTTGAAGTGAAAAAGGTATATATGAAAGTTTTTCAAGGTTCTTAAATCATAATAGAGTCTTGATATCCTCTTCTAAAGATGCAACTCGCCATCAAAGAAGTATTGTTAAGGTTTTCTAGGAACCAAGGAAGTTTTGTCCTTAGGGTTTTTTTCTCTAATTTTCTTATGTGCAGAAGTATTTGCAGTAGGTTCTTGGATATCAAATGGATCCAAGGAAAGACACTATCCCTAGGAAGAGGTTAGGCTCTGTGGTCAGGTTTTAACCTATTGATACTACTCTTATTGAGAAAAACACTAACCATGTGGACTCCTTCAAGCACATAGGATGTTGGAGGTTTTGTCAAAAGCTAGAAGGGCATCATCTGGAGAAAGAGAGGAAGATGCATATGGTAGCATCATAGAGGAACCTTTTTATCAGTTTGTGTTGAAGATAAAAAAAAAACCCTAGAAATTTCTAAATACATAAGAAATGCATATCACAAGCATACTCTGTTTTTAGAGTTTATTGATGGAAATTGTCAAAGAGGGATATGTTTGTTGGCATGTTTTACAGGAAAGCATGTGCTTGTCATTGATGGAAAGAACAACAACATTGATTGCAAATAGTAAAAACATAAGATCAAGAGGAGAAGAGAACAGTATTCAAAGACGAGAAATCCTAGAAAAGATAACAGTTTCCAGAAGTGCAGACGAGGTCCAAGAGATGGACTCATAAGAGGAGCAAAGGTCGAGACCCATGAACACTTATAAAACCTTCTAAGTCAGAGAGTTCAGAAGCTCAGGAGGAGGAGCGACAATGGTTGTTGGATCGAACACTGTGAAGAATCTAGACTATTAGATCAGAGTCCAGACAGGAGGAATGAGTGTGCAAGAGAGGAATAGATACCATTCGTTAGATATGAGCGCAAAGGACCAGCAACCGTTAGATCTAGTGGATTTGCAAGGAGGATAAGATCAAGAGGAATACACGACAACCATCATATTGAATTAGTGGAAGGACAGGATAATCAAGGGCTAAGATATGAGATCTCGATCACCCGAATTCCTGTCAGTCGTTGGATATTTTAAAGTTGAAGGAAAAGATAAGCGAGGGAAAACGGTTGAGAATTTGATTACCCAAATTCTCGTCAGTCGTCGGATCACTTTCAAGTGGAAGGACATGATAAGATAGAAGAGATGCATCGCAAACAGATCGAGCCATCGATCTAGGATCATGATTGATGAACAACATTTAGTTTGGGTATAAATATGCGAGGAGGTTAAGCACCGAAAAAATCTCACTTCAGATTTTTCAGTTTGAGATTTGAAATCCCCGAAGCCCAGAGAGCCGGAGAGCCAAAGTAAATATCAATCATCCGATCATCCAAAATAGATCTCAACTGTCAGATCAACTGTAGTAAATCTCAAGCGTCGGATCATCTGAAGTGGATCTGGGCCGTCTGATCCAAAGCATCAGTTTGAGATTTGAAATACCTGGAGACACGAAGATCCAAAATAAATCCTCAACCATCGGATCATCCAAAGTGAATTTTAGTCATCATATCATTATAAAGTAGAAGGATAGGATAAGTTAGGAAAAGGTAGCGCTAATCTCAGTGGCCGAGAATCGGGGACTCAAATCTACGGTCGATAGGGCATATCGGACCCCCCCAGACTTTTTTTCCTTTAACCAAGGGGAGGGGGTCCGAGTTGGTGGTATTTTCCATGTGGGACCCTCATACGTGTCACCTTCCTGTTAACTCGGACCCCCCTCGCTCATTACCACTTAGCGCCTAACCCCCCCTCCGAGTAAACCACCAAACCACTCATACTTACAACCTCCGTGGTCCAACGTCATGCTCCACTACCCTCTACACATCACACTCCACTACTGCACTCTACCTCCACACTCCACTACACTACCTACATGTCTCGCCCACGTCAACATACCACCTCAGCAAGGACATGTGGTAGACCACGTCAGTAAGGACACGAGTCATCTGATCTGAAAGATCACTTTGGGTGTATTCTCAACCGTTGATCATATTACAATGGAAGGATAGTGTAAGTTTGAAAAGTTGAAATCCTGAAGTTCTGAAGGGAGAAGTTCCGACAACCATCCATCTCAATGTTTGATTAAGTCCTAGTTGTCAGATTGAACAATGAAAGGATGAGTGTAAGGATAAAATCTGACAATTGATTTGTTTCTGTGAAATAAACCGTCCAATCCGATCCACCCACTCAGGAGCACTGTCAAGATCATAAGATCGACAGTCTCGTTGCATTGCAAGGATTGAAGGTGCATGAACTTTAAAACGTTGAATGTGGGTCACAATCGAAACCATGGTTTTGGAGAAAGGACACAGGGAGGTTCGAGGAAAATTGTGGGGCAAAAAGAAGTTTGTTCTACACCACATTTGGATGCACCCACAATCACATGGTCACATGAGTTCATCACCCAAGGTCATATCGAGGGAGGAGATAACACATCTCTAAGCTCCACTTCGAAGTTCGGGAGATCGAGAATCGCCTTTTGAATAGGCATTTGGTCACCGCTGATGGTCACGTGAAGGAAGGGGATTATAAGCCAAAGAAGCCAAAATGACTCTTTGTAACTGACGAAACAGAGTGATTGTATCTTCCAGAGAATTTGAAGAGATTCAAGGTGATCACCAGAGGAGATGAAGAGTCCCGAGGTAACTGTCAGTGGAATGAAGACTCATCATAGAAACAATTGACAAATGGAAGAGAGTTGAAGACTGTAACTACCAGAGAAGCCAAAGAATCTTAGGATAACAACCATTGATGAAGAATAGACTCAGCATGATCGCAAGAGAGAACAAAGATTTAGGTGTATGATCTGGGAGAGGACTTGGCATGGTAAAAATAAACAGAACAGAGAAAAGATGGGGGCTTCTGTTGAGAGTTATTCATGCAAGTAGAAGCATGTTGTGTACAATAGCTGAAACACACAGAAGAGGAATAATGCATAGAATGGACATGGCGCATAAAGTATAAAATTTAAAAGAACATAAAGAGCAAGTGAGGGAGTAGGAGGACACTGATGCAGGCAGAGCAGAGCAGTGTAGTAGGACAACGATGAGACTAGTAATCCATTGATAAACATTGTATCACTGTAATAAATTTCAGTAAGCGAAGTTTTTATAATCAGGGTGGTAGGGAGGTGCTAGGGAGGACTGTTGTCCTCGGTTTTTCAAGTGGGTGCTTAAACACAAGGAGTTGTAGCTTCCATCTGGTTGCATCCAGAAAAAACAGGGTGGTAGGGTGGTGCAAGGGAGAACTATTTTTCTCTGTTATAGAGGTTGGTGCCTGTGTGGCTGGAAGTTGATGCTTCCATCCAATTGGTGTTGGAACACTCGAGGAGTTGGTGTTTCCTTCTAGTGGGTGCTAGAGAAACCAGAGAGTTGGTGCTCTCGACAAGTTGCATCTTGTAAAATAGAGGTGGTAGCCTCAAAAGGAGTTGGAGCTCATAAGAATGATAATGTACAGAAAATAAAGACTACTTATCATATCAAGAAGAATAGGTTTTCTCCCCTTATGGGTTTCCTCAGGAATATCTGTCTCTGTGTATTTGATGTGTATGATTGATGTTGAATACTCTATTGCTTACTTCCCTGAATTATTGTGATCATCGTTGAGTGTTTGGTAATGAGTTTAAAATGGGCATAATTTTTTAAGCACATTAACAACTGATTCACCCCCGCCCCACACCTTTCAGTTGTCCAAAAATTGGTATCAAAGTGGGTTCCTTTTATTTAAAGATAGATCGGTAAGCTTAAACATGAAAATTCATGAAGGAACTTCAACCAATAAGGCCATCCTATTCAATGGAACAAACTTTGGCTTCTGGAAAGTTAGGATGAGAACCTACATAATGGCTTTAGGTGCAGATGTTTGGGATGTGGTAGAGATTGGTTATGTAAAGCCAATTGTACTAGCTAATAAGGATGACAAGCTAGAATTCATCTTCAACGCTAAGGCTATGAATTCTATTATGAGTGGGCTTGCATAATAAAAATTTGTAAAAGTTATGCACTTAGAATCTTCCAAAGCAATGTGGGACAAACTCATTAGCAGTTATGAAGGTAATGAGAAGGTAAAGGATGCCAAGCTTCAAACCTACATATTACAGTTTGAACAACTAAATATGATTGAGGATGAATTAGTTAATAAATTTTTCTTAAGATTTGAGGATCTTGTGAATGCCATGAAGGGTCTTGGTGAGAAGATTGAAGACGTATTTTTAGTTCAAAAGATTTTAAGATCTCTACCAAATAGATTTAATCCAAAAGTTTCTGCAATAGAAGAACTGAATGATCTTAAGACTTTGTCTATTGATCAACTTCTAGGAACTGTAACTTCTTATGAAATGAGGATTAGTAAGGATAAACCCACCTCTATAGAAGCATCATTTAAAGAAAATAAAAATCAGGATTCTGAGCCTAATGAAATTGAAGCAAAATTTGTGAGAATACTAAAGAAAGGATCAGGCAAGTAGCAAGGCAAGTTGACCTTCAAATGTTTTAACTGTGTAAATATAGGTCACTTTGAATCTAAGTGTCCGCACAAGAAGAAGGACCAGAACTCTGAAGGTGAAGAGAAGTACAAATCCAAGAGATTTGGTAAGAGGAAAAGTTTATGTGTAAACAATGATGACTCTTTAGGAGACACAGATAGTGATTCTTCTTATGAAGATAAGGTTAATGACTTTATGCTTATGGCCAAAGAGGATTATGATAATAAAAGCACAGGAAGTGATGTAAATTATGAAGAAGCTATGGTTGACTTGGAAGGAGAACTAGTCAGTGCCCTAGAAGAAATTGCTAGACTCAGATTTAAGAAGAAAAAGAAAAAACAATTGTTGATACAGTTCGAGAAAGATAGTAAAAAACTCGATGAATAATTTTCCCTACTAAAGTGGAGTTAGAAGAGGCAAAGAAAATAGAGGACATTCTGAAAAAGTAGTTATTAGAGAAGAAGTCAAGATGTGAAGCCTTGGAAGAAGAGGTAGTAAAAACAAAGAAAGAGATGGAGAAGTTTAAAGCATTATATCTCCAAAATATTCCAAGCATTAAAGCCTCTGTTAAGAACCAAATATCAATATAGCATAGAAAAACCTCATAAAAAGTACTCAACGCCTTGAAAAAGAGATAATTTCAGATAATAAGCCTCTTCGAGGGGGAAACCTCCTTTTACCCCACTTAAATGTTTAAGTACAAGATGATTCAAAATGAATATGTCTCCTTGGTATATATAGGAGACTAGGAGGTATAATTACAACTAATGGCCTAAAGCCGACATAAATAAAATAACATTACTAATATAATATGCCCCAATTAAGGGGTGATGAGCCAATATTAGGGCTTAACAGCCTCAACAGAACTAAATGACATTTTGAGAAAACATAGATCTCCTTTGTTGAATACTAGTTTAGGATATGTAAGTGGTTCAAGCAACAAATACCCAGTAAACATGATCAAGTTCCAAGTTAGTAGAAAATCAGACCATGTAAGTACTCTGCCACCAAAAACTAATAAAGACAAGATGATCCCTAATGGAACAAGAAATACCAAGAAGAAGGCCATCCTTCAGGTATCAAAATTTCTTCCATGGTTACTATTTTTACTCCTCTAATTATGGTCATAAGATTGCAAATTGTCAAATTAAGTTTAGAGACATGCAACTGAGGAGATCAAGAAATAAGCAATCTTTGCAACATAGAACTAAACAACCAATAAGTAGACAAATTTGCACCAATCACTTTGACCTATTGAAAAATGAGCTCGAATGTTATAACTGTCATAACTTCGAGCACAAAGCTGCAAACTGCCATCTGAAGAATTACAAAGAAGATCCAAGGATAAAACCCTTAGCCAGAAATTCCAGCACTTGGAAAAAGAAAGATAGTGAAAAATGTGGTCTAGTACTTTCATATCAAAAACAAAAATACCCTTGGTATATAGACAATGGATGTTCCAAGCACATGGCTGGAGACAAGGATAAGTTTATGTATATAAGTAAAAACAAAACAGGAAATGTGACCATTGGAAATGATGAACCAAGTAAAATCAAGGGTACAGAGATGGTGAGTTTGAGTAATGGTAAAGGGAAATCCCATGATGTTATTCTTGTAGATGGGTTGAAACATAATTTGCTCAGTGTAATTCAAATGTGTGACAGAGGATGTGAAGTGGTGTTCACTTCCAAATATTGTAATATAAAGTCTGTAAACTCAGGATAACTGGTGGCTTAAGGCATAAGGACAAATAATAATGTATATGTGATGAAATAAGATAGAGAAGAGTTTCATCTAAGAAAACATGATGAAAGTTGGTTATGGAATAGGATAATTGGACATCTAAGCTTTGATCACTTAATCAAACTCAAAAATATCGAGGCAGTAAAAGATCTTCCAAGAATATCAAAGCCACCAGATTTTGTGTGTAAACCCTGCCAAGTAGGAAAGCTAACCAAGACACAGTTTAAATCCAAGATCTCTACTTCAAAAAAGAAACCACTCCAATTAGTTCATATGGATTTATGTGGACCATCAAGACAGTAAGGCATGGGGAAGGAAAACTACTTCATGATGATCATTGATGATTACTCCAGACTCACTTGGGTTGCCTTTCTCAAATAAAAAGCTGAAGCATTTGAGAAATTTAAAATATTTAAGGCTTTAACTGAGAATCAAACAGGCAACAGATTAAAGGTTGTAATATCAAACAAAGGAGGAGAATTTATGTCAAGTGATTTTAAGGAATTTTTTGATAAACATGGGATCAAAAGAGAATACACAATCTCAGGAACTCCACAACAAAATGGAGTAGTTGAGAGGCAAAACAAAATAGTTCAGCAAATGGACAGGTCAATGATGAATGAGAAGAACATTGGTCAAACCTAATGGGTAGAAGCAATACACACAACAATCCATATTCTTAACAAATCTCACCTCAGACCACACAATGACAAGACACCTTATGAATTGTGGTATGGAAGACCTGCTTCAATCAAACATTTCAAAGTCTTTGGGATTAAGTGCTACATAGAGAATAATAATGAAAACCCTGGCAAGTATGATGACAAGGTTGATGAAGGTATATTATTAGGGTATGTTACAAACAACAAAGGATAGAGATGCTATAATAAGAGGCTGCATAAATTGGTTGATTGTATTGACATAAAAGTTGATGAAGGAATCCCAGTAAGAGAGGTGAGCAATATTGAATCAACCACAAAGGATATAGTTGAATTTGAATATGAACAGGTCCAAGGATTAGAAAAAGAAGAATCTGAGTCAGATGAGGATACAAACACTCAGGTAGACTCAAATCAGCAGACAACATCAAATCCTTCCTCCAGAATTACTCAAAAGAATCATCCTAGAAGTCAGATAATTGGTGAGAAAGACAAAGGTGTACAAACCAAGAGAAGGATAATCAAAGACATCGAGCAATCACATATAGACTTCATATCCATGGTAGAACCCAAGAACTTCAATGAAGCCAGTGAATATGTAAATAGATTAAAATCAATGAATGAGGAACTGGATTAGATTGAGAAGAACAATACTTGGGAGCTTGTTCCTAGACCGATAGATAATAATGTAATTGGCTCCAAATGGGTGTTTAAGAATAAAATGAATGAACAAGGACAAATAGTTAGGAATAAATCCAAATTGGTCTATAAAGGATATGCTCAAATAGAAGGACTGGATTTTGATGAAACATTTGATCCCGTAGCAAGATTAGAATCTATTAGAATGTTTCTTGCCTATGCTTGTCATAAGAAGTTTAAATTCTATCAAATGGATGTCAAGTAAGATTTTCTAAATGGAAATCTAAAATAAGAAGTCTGTATGGAACAACCAGAAGGTTTCCAACTATCAGATAAACCTAACTTTGTCTGCAAGTTGAAGAAAGACTTATATGGATTGAAACAAGATCATCGTGCCTGGTACTACAGACTGGATAAGTATCTTCAAGACAAAGGGCTCAAGAGAGGAAAAATTGACAACAATCTATATATCAAAACAGAGGGTAATGATTTTCTCATTGTGTTGGTCTATGTAGATGACATCATCTTCAGAAGTAATAATTCTTCACTAGTAAAATGGTTTGCTTATGCTATGAAGTCTGAATTTGAAATGTCTATGATAGGGGAACTGCCATTTTTTCTTGGTCTGCAAATTACTCATAGGTCTGAAGGAATATTTCTTTCTCAGGAGAAATATCTAAGAGAAATATTGAAAAGGCTTCAAATGGAATATTTTACACCTATGAGAACACCTATGGTCACTGGATGCAAGCTAAGAAAGGATGATGACTCACCTAATTTTGATCAAAGTTCATATAGGTCTATGATAGGAAGCCTGTTGTACATCACAACATCTCATCCAGACATAATGGATGTTGTTGGAATGGTAGGAAGGTATCAGTCTGCACCTAAACAGAGTCATTTGATAGCCATCAAAAGAATATTCAAATATTTGAAAGGAACGATGAACTATGGCCTATGGTATCCTAGGAATCAGAATTTTCAATTATCCGTCTATTCAGATGTTGATTGGGCTAACTGCATGGATGAAAGGAAAAGTACGAGTGGAGGTGCATTCTTCTTAGGAGATTCCCTTGTAGCATGGTTGAACAAGAAGCAAGTTTCCATTTCCTTATCGAGTACAAAATCTAAGTACATTGCACCTGCCACTTGTTGTACCCAAGTATTATGGATGATTCAGACACTTGCAAACTTGGAGGTAAAATATACTGCATCGATCCCAATTCATTGTGATAATACTAGTGCAATTATTGTGTCAAAGAATCATGTATTTCACTCCAAGACCAAACATATACCCATCAATTATCACTTCTTGAGGGAACAGGTGACCAACACTGTTGCTTCTTACATTATATTCCATACAAAGATCATATTTTTGATATCTTCACTAAACCGCTTGCAAAATCTCATTTTGAGTATCTATGCCAGAAGTTGGGCGTGACCCCATTATCAACCTAAGAGAGTCCATCCTGTCAAGGGGAGTATGTGTTGGTTGAATATATGATACCTCTAAAAAGTACTGCAACAAATCAGGGGGAGCATGTTTTCTTTGACATTGATGTCAAAGGGGGAGAAAAGGAGTGGTCTGGATGCTACAGTTGGAGTTCCAAGAAGAATAGTGTAGCCTTTTAGGATTTCTATCAATTCCAAAGGGGGAGATTGTTGGCATGTTTTACAGGAAAGCGTGTTCTTTTCATTGATGGAAAGAACAACAACGTCGATGGAAAATAGGAAAAACATAAGCTCAGGAGGATAAGCGAACAATATGTAGAGATGAGAAATCTCAGAAAAGATAGAAGTTTACAGAAGTGCGGACGAGGTCCAAGAGACGAAATCATAGGAGGAGAAAAGGTCGAGACCCGTGAACACTTAGAAAACCTTCTAAGTTGGTGAGTTCATAATATCAAGAGGAGGAGAGACAGTGGCCATTGGATAGAACACTGTGAAGAATATGGACCGTTAGATTAGAGTCTAGACAAGAGGAAGGAGTGCACAAAAGAGGAACAGATCCCATCTGTTGGATCCGAGCACAAAGGACCAACAACCATTAGATCCAGTGGATTTGCAAGGAGGATAAGATCATGAGGAATACAAGACAATCATCGAATTGAATTAGTGGAAGGACAGGATAAGAAAGGGCTGATATCTAAGATCTCGATCACCCGAATTCACATCAGTTGTCGGAACATTTTAAAGTTGAAGGATAGGATAAGCGGGGAAAAATGGTAGAGAATTTGATTACCCGAATTCTCGTCAGTCGTCGGATCACTTTCGAGTGGAAGGACGAGATAAGCTAGAAGAGTTTCATCATATACAAATCAATCCATCAATCTAGGATCATGATCAACGAACAACATTTAGTTCGGGTATAAATATGCGAGGAGGTTAAGCTCTGAAAAAATCTCACTTCATATTTTTCAGTTTGAGACTTGAAATCCCCGAAGCCCGGAGAGCCAGAGAGATTAAGTAAATCTCAATTGTCCAATCATACAAAATAGATATTAGTTGTTAGATCATCCGGAGTAAATCTCAAGTGTCGGCTTGTTCGAAGTTGATCTGGGCCATCTGATCCAGAGCCTCCGTTTGATATTTGAAGTACCCGAAGCCCGGAGACTCGAAGAGCCGAAATAAATCCTCAATCGTCGGATCATCTGAAGTGAATTTCAACCACAAGATCATTCTAATGTGTAAGGACAAGATAAGTTAGGAAAAGGTCATGCTAATCTCAGTGATTAAGAATCAGGGACTTAGATCTACGGTCGACAGGGCNGGGGGGGGGGTCCAAGTTGGAGGTATTTTCCATGTGGTACCCTCATACATGTCAGCTTCCTGTTAACTCAAACCCCCCTCACTCATTACCACTTACCGCCTAACCCCCCCCTCCAAGTAAACCACCAAACCACTCATATTTACCACCTCCGCACTCCAACATCACACTCCACTACCCGCTACATGTCACACTCCACTATCACGCTCTGCCTCCACACTCAACTACACTACCTACACTTCTCGCCCATGTCAACAAACCACCTCAGCAAGAACATGTGGCAGACCACGTCAGTAAGGACACAAGTCGTCTGATCTGAAAGATCATTTCGGGTGTATTCTCAATCGTTGATCATATTACAGTGGAAGGATAGTGTAAGTTTGAAAAGTTGAAACCCTGAAGTTCCAAAGGGAAAAGTTTCAACAACCATCGATCTCAATGTTTGATTAATTCCTAGCTATCGGATTGAACAATGAAAGGATGAGTCTAAGGATAAAATCTAACCATTGATTTGTTTCCATGAAATAAACCGTCCAATATGATCCATCCACTCAGGAGCACCGTCAAGATCGTAAGATCGACAATCCTGTCACATTGTGGGGATTGAAGATGTGCGAACTTTAAAAAATTGAAGGCGAGCCGAAATTGAAACCATGGTTTTGGAGAAAGGACATGTGGAGGCTCAAGGAAAATTGCAGGGTGAAAAGTAGTTTGTTGTACACCACCTTTGGACATGCCCACAATCGCGTGGTCACATGAGTTCATCACCCAAGGTCATATCGAGGGAGGAGCTAGCACATCGCTAAGCTCCACTTTGGAGTTCGGAAGATCGAAAAGCGCCTTTTGAATAGGCGTTTGGTCACCATCGATGGTCAGGTGAAGGAAGGGGATTAGAAGCCAAAGAAGCCAAAATGACTCTCTGTAACAGACGGAATGGAGTGATTGTATCTACCTGAGAATTTGAAGAGCTTCAGGGTGATCGCCAGAGGAGCTAAAGAGTCTCGAGGTAACTGTCAGTGGAATGAGGACTCATCATAGAGACAAATGACAGATGGAAGAGAGGTGAAGACTGTAACTTCCATAGAATCCAAAGAATCTCAGGATAATGACCACTGATGAAGAACAGACTCAACATGATCGCCGGATAGAACGAAGAGTTATGTGTATGATCTAGCAGAGGACTTGGCATGATAAAAATATGCAGAACAAAGAAAAGATGGGAGCTTCTGTTGAGAGTTATTCATGTGGGTAGAAGCATGTTGTGTACAACAGTTGAAACGCACAGAAGAGGAATAACACATAGAATAGACATGATGCACAAAGTATAAAATGTTAAAGAATAGAAAGCGTAAGTGAGGGAGCAGGAGGACACTGATGCAGGAAGAGCAAAGCAGTGTAGCAGAATAGTGATGATACTGGTAAGCCATTGATAAACATTGTATCACTGTAGTAAATTTTAGTAAGTGAAGTGTTTATAATCATGTTGGTAGGGAGGTGATAGGGAGGAATGTTGTCCTCAGAGTTTCAAGTGGGTGCTTGAACACAGGGAGTTGCAGCTTCCATCTGGTTACAGCAAAAAAAACCAGGGTGGTAGGGTGGTGCAAGGGAGAACTATTGTTCTCTGTTATACAGGTTGGTGCCCGTGTGACTGGAAGTTGATGCTTCCATCCAGTTGGTTCTGGAAAACTCATTGAGTTGGTGCTTCCTTCTAGTGGGTGCTAGAGAAACCAGAGAGTTGGTGCTCTCAACAAGTTGCAGCTTGTAAAACAGAGGTGGTAGCCTCAAAAGGAGTTGGAGCTCATAAGAATGATAATGTACAGAAAATAAAGACTACTTATCATATAAAGAAGAAGAGGTTTTCTCCCTTTATGGGTTTCCTCAGGAATATCTGTCTCTATGTATTTCATGTGTGTGGTTGATGTTGAATACTCTATTGCTTACTTCCCTAAATTATTGTGATCACCGTTGAGTGTTTGGTAATGAGTTTAAAATGGGAATAATTGTTTAAGCACAGTAATAATTGATTTACCGCCCACTCTCAATTGTCCAACAATGTTTATAGTGACAATATGGAAAATGGTTCTCTTCAGGGTGCAGGGTATTCATATTCCAAGCAACAATTCCAGAGGCATTGAGTGTTTGTCTAAATCACTTGGAGTATTACATTTTGGCATAAACCTTTTTTGTAAAATGAAGTATGGGGAAGTTTAAATGTTTAAGTATGATATATTGTAACATTTTATATGTTATGAAGTCAAATTTTAGGTCTTAAAGTATCCTTTTTGAGCATTCAATTCAAGTTTTAAAATAATTTTGGACAAAATTGTTGAAAACATACACCTACAGGAGTTTGTAGTGCAAAATGTGTTGTTTTTGTGTATTGCGCTACCAACTCTTCAAACTTTCAACATGGATGAGATTTGGTCAAAATTCAACTTGGAAAGAGGAATTTTGGGTCAAGGTGGCCACATATATTTGAATATAATATCATCCCCCATCAAATCATGTAGGTGGAACTTTGTTTCCTCAATGGAAACATTCTAGGGATCAAATCCTAGATTGTAGGAATATAACTAGATTTTGGAAATCTGTGTTTTCCTATTTTATACATATTTTTTGGAGATAGATTATGATTGTTTGGAAATTTATTTTTGGAAAGTGAGAAAGGTTTTTCACAAGAATTATCTCCTATTCAACAACCTCTCTCAATTTTCCAAAATCCGTTTGGATTCGGGAGATATAGGTGAATATTTAAGCATCATTTTCCAGAAATTTGACAGTTTGTATTTTCCATCCACCTCATAAATTCGAATTTGACTTGGATAACTAAGGATAGGTGAAGAGGTTATGGATCCATTTATTTTGGATCTATATGATCATGTAATCTCTATAAAGAGAACCTAAGGGAGGAGCTAAAAGGGAGGTTGGATTGGGAGGACTTGGAGAGACTCCTTGGTAAAAGACTTTTGAAAGCATATTGGAATATAAACTTCTTTTGTTGTAGATGTTCAGACCTTCATATTATTTCTTTTTTGTACATGTGGGTGAATATTATATTCATGTTTTCCATGCTTATATAATGACTGATAACTACCATCTTATCTTAGCATTGATAAACTAGAATTGCAAGTACACTTACATGTTATAGCTGGCCATTCATGTATGCTTATGTATGTATGTTTATGTTGGTATATTAAGTATTATTCATCATTTACATCTTTATACAAACCTTCTGAACAAGTATAGTTGAAATCCTTATTTGTCTGAGTATATTCATATGTGTCTGGAGTGAGTGAGATCATATCAAGTCATTCAATTTGATCCAATTGATACCCTTATTTACACATTTGATTAAGTTACCAATATCACTTGATTTGCAACCTAGAGTAACTCTTGGAGTGATAACAAATTGGCATCATTTTTTGGGAAAGGAGTTTGAAGCAAGCTTCCCTGGAAGACAACATAGTTCCAGATTTTTATGATAGACAAAGGTTGGGAATCATTGTTAAGAACCAAATATCAATATAGCATAGAAAAACCTTAGAATAAGTACTCAACGCCTTGAAAAAGAGAGAATTTCAAATAATAAGCCTCTTCGAGGGGGCAACCTCCTTTTACCCCACATAAATGTTCAAGTACAAGATGATTCCAAATGAAAATGTCTCCTTGATATATATAGGATACTAGGAGGTATAATTACAACTAATGGAATAAAGCCGACATA
>ML793183.1:221781-242986 GCA_009831015.1 Picea engelmannii
TTAAAGTTCCTATGAATACATCAATCAAGTGCTCATTTGGAATATATGTTACCTTTATATTCAATCTTTGGAAGTTCTCAATGTGCTCTGTAACTGAACCCTTTTGCTTGAGATTTATCAATTGGCTAAAGAAGGTATTTCTCCTTGTACCCTCATAGTGTGTTATCATTTCTTCCATGAAAATTGTCCAAGTGACAAGTGATTTGTGAGAACAAAGCAATATATACCATACAAATTGATTGGGTTCTAAATATAAAGAAGCAATTCGTACCTTTTGTGTATGTGGCACATTATGTAGATCAAAGAATTGCTCCATCTAAAGTATCCATCTGATAGGGTCCTTGCCATCAAACTTCCTCATATCGATCTTGGGAATATGGTTGGTCTTCAACCCAAGGTTAGAGTTTCTCCATTCTTGAATCACCTTCCCTGTGTCCTCATCATGAATTTCATGGGATGCATTTTCACTTTCAGGTGTCCTCTCTGTTATGAAATTTTTCAATACTTCCATTATCTCCCCTTTTAAAGCATACATCTTAGTATTTATTGCCTCAAACTTAGCTTCTGTTGAATCCATATATCTTGTAGTTCATCTTTTGTTACTATCTTCTTTTGTAAATCATTTATGTCCCTACGCATTTCTTCACCTTCATCAAGAATCCAAGTAGGATTGTCTGGAGGCTTATTTGGTGTAGAAGTTCCCTTTTTGGGTGGCATGTTGGCCAAGTATCACTTTTGAACCTTGATTTTGAGGTGGTTCTGCTAGACAATCTTTTTTCTATTGTATCTCCCAAGTTTCGGCCCTTCTGGGTATGAAACTTTATTTTTTGTAGTTCTATGATATTTCTTCTCTGCAATGCCATAGGTCTGATCAAAAGTGGATGTTCCAAGTGGAATTTACAGTAAATTCCCCACAACTTGCTGATTTTTGGCCTTTCCAAGAGATCTCACTTGTATAGAATGCCCCGCACAAAATAGTTGATATAAAACTCTAAAAATCATACCAGAAATACTATAGACTATCCACTATCCAATGAAACTAGTCCCACTCAATTTTGATACTCTAGGAAGAAGTTATGATTGTTTTAACTGGAACACTTTCTTGACACTAGTCAATAGGACTAGTCATATACCCTATATTCCACGGGATGTATCTACAAATTTAAGATGACCCAGACATTGAAATTTTTACCAAAGATACCTTACTAATTTTTGTGAATAGCCTCCAGAGTTCAGGGTCTGAAACATTACAGAAAACGTTTTATAGCGAAAATTCCGCAATGACTCAGTTCAGGATGATTCCAGAACCCTATATTGCACAGGCTTTATCTCCGAAAGTATAAGGCCTCAAGAGATAAAATTTTAACCCAACTTACCTTGATCCGTCTACTAAATATACTCCAAGACGTTCCTTCTGAAACATTGTAGAAAAAAAATTATAGCGAAAATTCCAAGGTATCTCAGATGCAGCAGCGAAACCCCAAGACCTTGAGCTCTGATACCATATGTTAAGAACCAAATATCAATATAGCATAGAAAAACATTAGAATAAGTACTCAACGCCTTGAAAAAGAGAGAATTTCAGATAATAAGCCTCTTCGAGGGGGCAACATCTTTTTACCCCACATAAATGTTCAAGTACAAGATGATTTCAAATGAAAATGTCTCCTTGGTATATATAGGAGACTAGGAGGTATAATTACAACTAATGAAATAAAGCCGCCATAAATAAAATAACATTACGAATGTAATATGCCCCAATTAAGGGGTAATGAGCCAATATTAGGGGTTAACAATCATATTGGTTGTAACCTTCTATCTAACAACTCCATGAAGGACGAATTCTGTGGAAACTCCACAATATTCAAATGTCAAAGGCATTTTCTCCTCTTTTGGCTCGGAGGTTTGCACCTCTCAAATTCTCTGCAGTTCCTGGTTTCCCATATCCAGTACCTCATTTGACAGAATGGAGATATTTTATGCCTATCTTCAGAGAGAGGAAAGAAGATAATCCTGCAGAACACCTCAACAAGTTCCAGAGTGCATGGATATATTAGATCTACAACATGAGGATGTTCACATGAATATGTTCATGCATTCATTGGATGGTGATGCATGTAAGTGGTATTTCTCATTACCTCCTTCTAGTATTTCATCTTTAAAAGAGTTTCACAGAGTATTCAATGAGCATTGCAAAGGGTACTTTTCTTATGATTTTTTATTTGATAATTGTTGTGAGGAATATGAATTGCATGATGAGATTGAAGTTATAAATCGAGAAGAATTTTTCTCTCACAATATGCAACAAATATCTAATGATCTTCAAGATGATATGCTTTCACATGACCATGAACTAGAAATGGAAATTGAAGAAGCTGAAATTTCTCCTACTACAGTTATTTCTGATTGTTGTATATCTAAAAATCTAATTGCTTCAGTTATAAATCATGAATATCTATTTTCTATTGGTCAAATGCCAATTGAAATCAATAAGGGCAGCCCACATTTTTCATATTTGCAAACAAAGGGAAGTTGCAACAACCATGAGGAATTGGATTCGTAGAGATCATCCATTTTCAAGGTGAAACAACAGGAACACTGTAAGTATGAGTCAAATTTGACACATCATTTGACAATTTGTTCAGATCTTGCTTTAAATTAGGATGTAGATCATATCAATGATTATATTCTAAGTCATTTTGAGCAAGAAGCAATGGATGATTGCCTAAGTAACTCTATAATTAAATCTTATCACAATCAGATTTCTTTAAATTCTATTATGCAATCATCATATGATCATTTTGGTAAAGAATAAATTGTCATTTGTGATGATCAAAAATTTCCCTTGGAAGATCAAGGAGGACATATATTTTCAAGAAAAAGGGAAAACATACATGAGAAGTCAATGGTTTTGAATCAGTATAATTGTGAAATCAGTTTTGAAGACCCTATGGCAGCCTTACCTGAGTTTTATCTCTCGGACTCTTTTAAGTTTTCAGATTTGATCATATCTCTTGCATTTGACAGTGAGTGTGATCTCCTAAAAGAGTTTTTATGGTAAATTTTATGCTTTAATTATTATATTCTAAACAGTGCGTAAACATAAGTCTTCCAGTCATGAGTTTACTTGTATGGATTCATTGGAAGCATGATTTCACTTGATCAACAAGAAGTATAGTTGATTAGAGTAGGAGTGTGTGAGAATAAGTTCAACACTTGAACATTTCTTTTCATTTTTTCAATAAATAAGCAGATTTTATCTCAGTACATCAAGAACAAAATGTAAGTGACATATATTAAGGGTTTACAAAGGAATGGTTGTACATGTTTAATACTAGATGACTCCATAACCCAATGGAATAGGCACTACAGAGTCCAAGATGTATATTTTTGAAGAGTGGTTTGATCTCATAATCAGAGCAAGTTGCAGGATTTTCAAATTGAACAGAAAGGCACAGGGCCTACTATGTTCTAGGAACCTCATAGGGAGGCTTCCATCCCCAATTAGAGCTAGATGTTAGCTCCCAAATAAATAAATAAAATTATTTGGAGTCTTAGGTAGTTAATTGAGTCATGAAATTTTTTTAGGGCCAATTACAAGTTATTTTAGACATTTATGGTCCATAATGATCCATCATTTCACTTAAAATCACAAAGGGATTTCCATTTTGAAATAATTCCTCATTATGACAAGTTGGTAGCGCAAAGCGCTATTTTAACACTAAGTGCACTACTAACTTGTGAAAGAACTTTGTTTTCTTCATTTGAAGACTTTTGAAGTGAAAAAGGTATATCAAAAAAAATTTCAAGGTTCTTAAATCATCATCAAGTCTTGAGATCCTCTTCTAAAGCTGCAGCTCGCCAACAAAGTATTGTTAAGGTTTATTGGGAACCAAGGAAGTTTTGTCCTTAGGGGTTTTTTCTCTAATTTTCTTATGTGCATAAGTATTTGCAGTAGGTGCTTGGATATCAAATGGCTCCAAGGAAAGAACCTATCCCCTGGAAGAGGTCAATATCTATGGTCAAGTTTGAACCTATTGATACTACTTTTATTGAGAAAAACTCTAACCATATGGACTAATTCAAGCTCATAGGATGTTGGAGGTTTTTTCAAAATCTATAAGGGCATCATCTAGAGAAAGAGAGGAAGATGCATATGGTAGAAGCATAGAGGAACATTTTTATCAGTTTGTGTTCAAGATCAAAAAACCCTATCAAGTGATAAATACATAAGAAATGCATATCACAAGCATACTTTGTTTTTAGAGTTTATTGATGGAATTTGTCAAAGAGGGATATGTTTACAATGATAGTATGGAAAATGGTTCTCTTCAAGGTGCAGGGTATTCATCTTCCAAGCAGCAATTCCAGAGGCATTGAGTGTTTGTTTAAAGCACTTGGAGTATTACATTTTGGCATAAACCTTTTTTGTAAAATGAAGTATGGGGAAGTTTAAATGATTAACATTGATATACTGCAACATTTTATATGTTATGAAGTCAAATTTCAGGTCTTAGAGCATCCTTTTCCATCATTCATTTAAGTTTATAAAATAATTTTGGACAAAATTGTTGAAAACAATCACCTAGAGGAGTTAGTAGTGCAAACTGTGTTTTTTCTCTGTATTGCGCTACAAACTCTTCAAACTTTAAACATGGATGATATTTGGTCAAAATTCGACTTGGAAAGAGGATTTTTACGTCAAGGTGGCCACATATATTTGAATATAAGATCATCCCCCATCAAATCATGCAGGTGGAACTTCGTTTCCTCAATGGAAACATTCTAGGGATCAAATCCTAGATTGTAGGAATATGACTAGATTTTGGAAATCAATGTTTTCCTGTTTTAGTCATCTTTTCTGGAGATATATTCTGATGATCGGGAAATGTATTTTTTGAACGTGAGAGAGGTTTTTCACAAGAACAATATCCTCTTCAAAAAACTCTCTCATTTTTCCAACATCTATTTGGATTAGGGAGATATAGGTGAATCGTTGAGCATCATTTTCTAGAAATTTGACAGTTTGTATTTTCCATCCACCTCATAAATTCGAATTTGAAGAGGTTATGAGATACATTTATTTTGGATCTATATGAGAATGTAATTTCTATAAATAGAACCAAATGGAGGAGTTAAAAGGGAGGTTGGATTGGGAGGACTTGGAGAGACTCCTTGGTAAAAGACTTTTGAATGCATATTATAATATAAGCTTCTTTTATTGTAGATGTTTAGACCTTCGTATTCTTTCTTTTCTGTACATGTGGGTGAATATTATATTCATGTTTTCCATGTTTATCTAATGACTAATAACTGTCATCTTATCTTGGCATTGATAAACTAGAATTGCAAGTACTCTTACCTGTTATAGCTGGTCATTCATGTATGCTTCTGTATGTATGTTTCTGCTGGTATAATAAGTATTCTTCATCATTTACATCTTTATATAAACCTTCTGAACAAGTATAGATGAAATCCTTATTTGTCTGAGTGTATTCATATGTGCCTAGAGTGAGTGAGATCATATCAACTCATTCAATTTGATCCAATTGATACCCTTATTTACACATTTGATTATGTTACCAATCTCACTCTATTTGCAACCTAGAGTGACTCTTGGAGTGATAAAAAATTGATGTTGTTTCCGGGGAAAGGAGTTTGAAGCAAGCTTCCCTAGGAGACGACATAGTTATATCTTTTGATGATAAACAAAGGTTGGGCATCATATTGGTTGCAATCTTCTATCTAGCTACTCCATGAAGGACAAATTCAGTGATGACTCCACAATATTCAAATGTCAAAGGAATTTGCTTCTCTTTTGGCTCGAAGGTTTGCACCTCTCAACTTCTTTGCAGTTCCTAGTTTCCCACATCTAGTACCTCATTTGACAGAATGGTGAGATTTTCTGCCTATCTTCAGAGACAGGAAAGAAGACAATCCTGCAGAACACCTCATCAAGTTCCATGAGTGCATGGATCTATTATATCTACAACATGAGGATGTTCGCATGAAGATGTTCATGCATTCATTGGATGGTGATGCACATAACTAGTATTTCTCATTACCTCCTTCTAGTATTTCATCTTTGAAAGAGTTTCACAGAGTATTCAATGAGCATTGAGAAGGGTACTTTTTATATGATTTTTTATTTGATAATTGTTGTGAGGAATATGAATTGCATGATGAGATTGAAGTTATAAATAGAGAAGAATTTCTCCCTCACAATCTGCAACAACTCTCTAATGATATTCAATATGATATGCTTTCACATGACCATGAACTAGAAATGGAAATTGAAGAAGCTGAAAGTTCTCCTGCTACAATTATTTTTTATTGTTGTATATCTAAAAATCTAATTGATTTAGTTATAAATCATGAGGATCAATTTTCTGTTGGTCAAATGCCAATTGAAATTAGTAAGGGAAGCCCACATTTTTCAGATTTAAAGACAAAGGGAAGTTGAAACAACCATGAGGAATTGGATTTGCAGAGATCATCCATTTTCAAGGTGGAATGACAGAAAGACTGTAAGTATGAGTCAAATTTGACACATCATTTGACAATTTGTTTAGATCTTTCTTTAAATCAAGATGTAGATCATACCAGTGATGATATTATAAGTCATTTTGAGCAAGAAGCAATGGATGATTTCCTAAGTAACTATATAATTAAATTTGATCACAATCAAAGTTCTTTAAATTATATTATGCAATCATCATATGATCATTTTGGTAAAGAAGAAATTGTCATTTGTCATGATCAAAAATTTCCCTTGGCAGATCAAGGAGGACATCGGGTTTCAAGTAAAATGGAAGACATACATGATCAGTCAATAATTTTGAATCAGTATAATTGTGATCTCGGATTTGAAGACCTTATGGCAGCCTTGCTTGAGTCTTATCTCTCAGACTCTCTTAAGTTTTCATATTTTATCATATCACTTGCATTTGACAGTGAGTGTGATATCTTGAAAGAGTTTTTATGGTCACTATTATGCTTTAATTATTATCTTATAATCAATGGCGTAAAAATAAGTCTTCCAGTCATGATTTTACTTGTATGGATTCATTGGAAGCATGATTTCACTTGATCAACAAGCAATACAGTTGATTAGAGTAGGAGTGTGTGATAATAAGTTCAGCACTTGAACATTTCTTTTCAATTTTTCAATAAATAAGCAGATTTTATCTCAGTACATCAAGAACAGAATGTAAGTGACAAATCTTGAGGGTTTACAAAGGAATGGTTGTACATGTTAAATACTAGATGACTCCATAAACCAATGGAATAGAAAATATGGAGTCCAAGATGTATATTTTTGAAGAGTGGTTTGATCTCATAATAAGAGTAGGTTGCAAGGTTTTTAGATTGAACGGAAAGGAACAGGGTCTGCTATGTTCTTGGAACCTCACAGGGAGGCTTCCATCCCCAATTAGAGCCAGATGTTAGCTCCCAAATAAACTTTTTTTTTATTTGGAGTCTTAGGTGGTTAATTGAGTCATGAAATTGTTTTATGGCCAATCACAAGTTGTTTTAGTCATTTATGGACCATAATGACCCATCATTTCACTTCAAATCACAAAGGGATGTCCATTTTGAAATAATTCCTCATTATGACAAGTTGGTAGCGCAAAGCGCTATTTTAACACTAAGTGCGCTACCAACTCATGAAAAAGATTTGTTTTTGCAATCGAAGACTTTTGAAGTGAAAAAGGTATATCAAAAAGTTTTTCAAGGTTCTTAAATCATCATCAAGTCTTGATATTCTCTTCTAAAGTTGCATCTCACCATCAGAGAAGTATTGTTAAGGTTTTCTGGGAACCAAGGAAGTTTTTTCCTTAGGGGTTTTTGCTCTAATTTTCTTATGTGCAGAAGTATTTGCAGCAGGTGCTTGGATATCAAATGGCTCCAAGGAAAGACCCTATCCCCAGGAAGAGGTTAGGCTATGTGGTCAGGTTTGAACCTATTAATACTACTCTTATTGAGAAAAAATCTAACCATGTGAACTCCTTCAAGCGCATAGGATGTTGGAGGTTTTGTCAAAAGCTAGAAGGGCATCATCTGGAGAAAGAGAGGAACATGCATATGGTAGCAGCATAGACCAATTTTTTTATCATTTTGTGTCGAAGATCAAAAAACCCTATCAAGTGCTAAATACATAAGAAATGCATATAACAAGCATACTCTGTTTTTAGATTTTATTGATGGAATTTGTCAAAGAGGGATATGTTTACTGTGACAATATGGAAAATGGTTCTTTTCAGTTTGAAGGGTATCCATCTTCCAAGAAGCAATTCCATAGGCATTGAGTGTTTGTCTAAAGCACTTGGAGTATTACATTTTGGCATAAACCTTTTTTGTAAAATGAAGTATGGGGAAGTTTAAATGATTAAGTCTGATATATTGCAACATTTTATATGTTATGAAGTCAAATTTCAGGTCTTAAAGAATCATTTCCAGCATTCATTTCAGGTTTTAAAATAATTTTGGACAAAATTGTTGAAAACAATCACCTAGAAGAGTTTGTAGCGCAAATTGTGGTTTTTCTATGTATTGTGCTACCAACTCTTCAAACTTTCAACATGGATGAGCTTGGGTCAAAATTCGACTTGGAAAGAGGAGTTTTGGGTCAAGGTGGCCAAATATATTTAAAGATAATATCATCTCTTGTCAAATCATGCAGGTGGAACTTTGTTTCCTCAATGGAAACATTCTAGGGATCAAATCCTAGATTGTAGGAACATGACTAGATTTTGGACATCTGTGTTTTCCTGTTTTAGTCATCTTTTATGGAGATAGATTTTGATGAGATAGAAAAGTATTTTTGGAAAGTGAGAGATTGGTTTCACAAGAACAATATCCTCTTCAAAAACCTTTCTCAGTTTTCCAACATTCGTTAGGATTCGGGAGATATAGGTGAATCTTTGAGCATCATTTTCCAGAAATTTGACAGTTTGTATTTTCCATCCACCTCATAAATTCGAATGTGACTTGGATAACTAAGGATAGGTGAAGAGGTTATGAGATCCATTTATTTTGGATCTATATGATCATGTAATATTTATAAAGAGAACCAAAGGGAGGAGCTAAAACGGAGGTTGGATTGGGAGTCCTTGTGGAGACTCCTTGGTAAAACACTTTTGAAAACATATTGGAATATAAGTTTCTTTTGTTGTAGATGTTCAGACCTTCATATTCTTTATTTTTTGTACCTATGGGTGAATATTATATTCATGGTTTCCATGTTTATCTAATGACTGATAACTGTCATCTTATCTTGGCATTGATAAACTATAATTGCAATTACTCTTACATGTTATAGTTGTCCATTCATGTATGCTTTTGTATGTATGTTTCTGTTGGTATAATAATCATTGTTCATCATTTGCATATTTATATAAACCTTCTGAACAAGTATAGTTGAAAGACTTATTTGTCTGAGTGTATTCATATGTGTCTGGAGTGAGTGAGTGTTATAGCAATATTTGCCTCACCATTTCTATCTTGCACATAGGGCCTTTTTCCATTTCCCTATGTAGACTTATCAACCCCTTTTTGATAAATCCAGAGCCAAAAATATATATTTTTCCACATATACGCTCCCTAACTTCTTTGCAAGATGCACATACACTTGTTGCTCCACTACAGCTCGCGTATATCGGGATTTGTGCCAGAAAATACAAAATGAGGTCGGGTTTCCATGTCACAACAAAAGATCTCTAATATTTGGCCTTCCATATACTGGAAACATTTTGAATCGGCCCTTCAGTTGCATTCTGGAGGCTATAAGAGCACAATTTCGAGTTATGGAAAAAGAGGAGAAAGCATTCAACTTTGAGAGAAAAGTTACTATGGAGAAATTACTTCATATTGAGTCTACATCCCTTTGTCCCTCAAGTTTGAACACAGTGTTCAACCCCCAAGCTCTTTCCTTATTGTCGAGAGGACCTCATTACCTCTTTGCTATGAGCTTGCCTTTGATGGAGGATTGAAGTGGTGGAGACCCAGTTGGAAGGAACTTGGTTTCTTGGTTTCAAACTGTGCCAAAACAGAAGTTTGTAATGTTGATACTTATGTTGATCAATTATTAATAGAAATACTCATTTCCCGTCCTATCGATATCTTGAAAATATATGATTATTATCCATGGGCATGTTTGTAATGTTTATTAATGGATTGTGCTATCTGATGTGCTAACTCATTTTATATATTGTCACTATATACTTGCATCGCTTGTTTTTTGAGAACTTCTTGTAGGTGTAAACCTTTGGGTCAAAGTGCTCAACGATGGAATGACATCAAACGATTGGATCGAGGTAGGATTCTTCCTCATATTGCACATTAGTTTATATAACACATGTTGGAATTGAGTTGATTTATGAATTCATACCTATCTGTTGTGGTTTACCCTTGGCCATAGAGAGTTTTTCCCTTGTAACAAAATTGGCGACTCCATTGGGGATAGATCTTCCTTCTAAGGGTTGAAGTATTTTTTCTTCTTACATTGCTCTTTTTCCTTTGTGTTTCTTGTCATATCATAGTTGGATAGAGTCTGTTCACTCTGGGTCTGAGTTTTTCAGCCTTTTACCCTTGCCTAGCCATGTTTTAAAAGATATACACCCTTTTTTCCTTGACAACCGCGTATGCACGCTTGTTGTCCCACTGTAGGAAGCGTATATACACCCTTTTCTCTTAAATAGTCACGTATACCACTTCCCCTTGCTTTCTTTCTTAGTTTAGTGACTATTGGGTAGGTTTTGAGGATCACTGAGCCTTCTTAGGTCTCTGTGGTGCCTGTTGAGATTATCTGGGATGACAGGAAACCTGTTTGGAGTTCAATTTTTGGGTGGCGTCTTTCTCTTTGTTTTCTGTTTTTGATTTGTCCTTAGTAGTTGGGTTGTCTTCTTAGCTGCTTGGTATTCTTCTCGAGCAATTTCTTTTATACACAGTATAAGTTATATATCAAGTTTCTTATCAATCCATGCATTTTCTTTTTAATACATTGAAAATACAAAAAAATAGGTATTTTGCATTGGTTGGTATTTTTGTCTTGGAACCTTTATCATTAGCTTAGCACATTTAGTGAAAGATTGCATTTTACTTTTGAGTTGCAAAGTTAAAATTGAAGATTGCACTGTTTTTATTTAGCATATCATTCACTGAAAAGTTAAAGTTAGGCTTTTCATTATATCTATTTTTATTTTCATGCAGAGTCATAACACCATGAGTTTCATTTCCATACGTTTTTGAGTAATCATGTCCAATAAAATTTACTCTTTAAACTAAAATTGATTAGTAATGATTTTATTATTTAGGGTGCACAAACTAGCCTAGGATTTAGTGCCTTGGAATAGGATTTTGTGAGTAAACTTCTCCAAGGAAATTAAATCGACATATGTGTATGAGACAGGGAGTTGAGAAATCCATTGTATAATTGGTAATATCAGGAGGCTCCTCTCACATCGGAGTTTAGCATGAGGTCGTGTGAAATTTTTTGAAGGGATAACCCCTGGATACTCACCTAGAGTCAGAGATATTTCTGTGGATTTATTCATATTTGGGGATCTTGCTAGTATCCATACCTCTGTGAGAGGCAGTACTTTCAAGGTTTCGGGCTTTGCTACCCTTCCCATACGGTAATCCAGACTTACGACTGTTCACCTGTGCATCGGTTATACAGTGGTTGATTAGTTTCTTGACTTAGGTTTCTCATAGGTTACTTGCAAGGGTTATTCTGCTTGTATCCTGATTCAGATAGGGGTTAGACAACACACAACCTTTATGGAAGATTACTTCTCTGGGGGGATCTGATTGACTGGTCGTTAAGACTATGAGGGCCCTTATAACTAATTTTGTTACCTCCAAACTTTAGCAGGGAGTCTCAAGTCCCTCCTGGATGAGGCATACCTTCTTTAGCAAGGGAGGCCACCTAGCCACTTTAGCCCGTTTGCATGCATATTGGCTATTTGACTTTTTGGTATGCTCTTTGATTACTAGTTGGCCCTAGGAATCTATTTTTTGGTTTCATTATCATGGATAACATAGTTCCTTTTACTCCTCCATTCNCCCCCCCCCCCCATGATGCCTCCTCATTTCATGGGGGCAGACCCTTCTGTTTTTTACAATGGTATGCATGATTACAACGCTCAATCCGCACCTTGGGTCTCTAGACATTTTTCTGTTGATATGCCTTCCCACATGCAACCCCCTCCCTGGTCTACTAATATGAATCGGAGAATTGGACCCGAGGGCACCATCGCTTCCATGCCCACTTATTTGTTTGATATGAGTCGTGTTCCCATGGGAGGTTGGAACCTTCCACCTTATGGATCCAATCCTAGCTATTCTCTTTTAGGATCCGATGCTCAGATGGGTGCTTATTATACCCCGCCCATGTATCTTTCATCTACCATGTCAGTCCCTTTAAACACTTTTTCTGCACCAGGTCCTCAAATACCCCCAGGTCTTCAATATGGGGAGAATCAATTTTATAATTCGGGCTACCCTCCTTATGGGACACCCTCACAAAGGGGTGACATATATCCTTACTTGAATAATTCTTATCCTACCATGGTCTCTTTACAAACCTTAGTGATGATGCCCGTCCAGACCTATTCAGACCACCTTGGCATAAACCACCATGTTTCTAGGCTAGGATAGGGAGTATACCAGGATCCTTTTTGGCCTGCAATGTTTCAGAATCAATATTTTACAGGACCTTGGAATCAATTACAGCAATATATCGCTAGCCCAACCACTGTAAGCCACACCAATGCACCATCACCCACCTCTGCTAGTCATGTCGGAGATGAGTCAACACTTTCTACAAATCATGTCGACAACTCACTTCCAACCTCTGCCAATTATGTTGGGGGAACCATCCTTTTCACCCAGATCATAGCCGTGTCACATCTTCGACTCCTATTCATCACTCAAGAGATGAATCTCTTTCCTCGTCCAGTCCCATCGAGAAACCTAAACATCTCATATGTAAACCTAAATTCCTTTATAGAACTTGTGAAGGAATCCATCTTACTCGCTTGTGCCTAGTGATTGTCAAGATACCAGAGGCATGGGGCTCACCCAAAATCCCTTCGACCTCCGAGACACCCATGGTTCCTCCTCACACCACTTCACCTTTAATGATCCTGGCAGTCTCACCGCCGAGATTTTCCTCTGACCTCACCCCCTCCACGGAGGGTGAAGCATCTCCTGCCCCTGTTACCATGCATCCTCTTCAACCTATAATTGAAGAAGTAACCACTCTGCTACCATTTATGGTCAAACCAACTCTCCCTAAAAAGAGTGATGCACCCTCCAATCACATCATCGACATTCCAAGTCTTCCCCATTCTGAACAAGAGAGATTCATTCTTCCTCCGAATACTCTCTCTCTGAGTTTTGACGAGGTCCCCTTCCACTGGGATGACCTGACAGAACATCCCATACCCCCACTTATGTGTGTTCCACTAAGAGACATTATTCAAACCATAAAAGAGACTATGTACTCCATTATCACTTTCTCCTCCTCGAATTGGAGAGCTTTGGGCTTTCCCAAGCTTTTCTAAGCTATCCACAGGATACTGAGGGTGATGCACCACTGAGGGGTGATGTTCCACTAAGAGACATTATTCAAACCATAACAGAGACTATGTACTCCATTATCACTTTCTCCTCCTCGACTTGGAGAGATTTGGGCTTTCCCAAGCTTTTGTCATCTATCCACGGGATATTGACCTTCGACAGAAGGTCGGGACGAGACCCTTGGCCTCCCTCTTTACATGTTGATTAGAACTAAAAATGAGTCTTAGTTAAGCTCTTTTTCGACTCATTATTAAAAATTGAAAAGATCATCGAGTGATTTGTCCCTTTCACACTTGTTAAAATTGGATTTGAAATATCATGAGTCTTAGTTAAGCTCTTTTCCGACTCCCTATCAAAAATGGAAAAGATCGCCGAGTGAACTTGTCTTTTTCACACTCATAAATTGGATTTGAAAAGACGTCTATTTGGCACAAGTTTACCCCTTTTTCACACCAAGTAGACTAAAAGATATAAAAAAGGACATTTTTTGGCGTTAAATTGTAATTGCATCTCATGCCCTTGCTTGCAGTATTGAGCCTTTAGCCTATTCTCGCTTTGCGTTATAAACCATGGCCCAAGCAGTTTGCATCCTCAACCAAGCAGAGCCTTGTTTATATCCTTCGCAATTTGACACCTTATACCCTGGAAGGAACATCACCCCGAGTGTACATATACTACATGCATTTCCTTGCATTGAGCATAGGTACGTTCCACTGCTGGAAATAGTTTTGCTTACTTGTGACACTCATTCCCTCCTTTGTATCATAACATTCACTTGTTATGAAAAAACAAAAAAAAATGGGTGGGAAGGGAGTACTATATTGTAATTGGAAGCAATCATGTCGCCTTTGAACAGAGCACAAAGTTATTGAGTCCTTGCGTCATCATAATTTTGGGTTTAGTATGGCCTTAGGAAGTTGATCTCGTTACAGAATTTTCTCTACCAACTGGTTAATCTTCCAGTCACTATAGAGAAAATTATGGATGCCTCTTGCATCTAGTTGTCACATCATTAAGTCTATGTTGTCGGAGTCCACCATATGTCTTATGCTCTTGTTCAAAGGAAGTCTATCAACCTGTGTTGGCCACTCCTCAGAAATCTTGACTTTGCATGTTTGCCATAGCCTCAGTTTGTCTCAGAATCACATGATACTTTGGTCTTATGATGCACCCTAGCCCAACTTTCATCATTGGTAGGTCACCTTGAACCCAACAATCGACATTTCATCATGGGTCGTCGACTGGGTGGTTTCCCTTGTGTTTAACGGCAAGACATCTATTCACACTTTGGGATTCGTGCAGTGTCTTGGATACCATTATCCTTATTGGTGGTTTCCTCGCCTTTGTCACCAATTTTCATCATTGGCTGCTATTCAGAGGGTCTTTTTCGTGTACCTCTTGCATTTGGCACACATGAAAGATGCACAAGGTCATTGGTTCATGAACATGTTCTTCATCCGATCTCCACCAAATCATGAAGCTCCTACTTTGTTTGTCGTGATGACTGATGAGAGATGCCTTAATGCTCTCCTTTCAGCGGGTCTCTTTCCATCGACTTCCGCTCATGTATTCTGGATACAAGACCTAGAGTTTTATGAGTACCTTGAGGCTTGCATTCATTAGTGGCAAGCTATCTCACCATTGACAGATAGGAATACATCAATGTCTCATGATCAATGGATCTATCAAGTGTTCGACACCAGCTCCTTTATTCACATTTGTAGAGATGTACTTGGTGCCTTGATACCTACTTTCATCATTGGTAGGTTGTCTCGCATTTGTTAATGGTATACCTCAATGACCGGTAATCAAATGATGTCTCATCATGTTCAACCTCAACTCATTTATTCACATGATGTAGACTTGCACCATTGGCAGATTATATTGAAGACTTGAAGACATCACTTTGTGGACACAACTTTCCTGAGTTGTTGCTTCCATTTCATTGGACCAATACCTATTTGACTTCAGCGATCATGGGAGATTAGATTGTACTCCATGGTATACATATATCTTCAGATTGATTTTGAGACTGGTTTCACTGGGCCTTGTTCGTGACTATGACAACTATTGGCATGTAACCGCATTTTTACTTGCCTACTCATGGCCATGAACACGTGTTGGTATATTTTCCACATGGATCTGCATTGTATTCTTGGCATCCATGTATGCAAATTCAATACATAATGTAATGATCAATTGAGTTCATCCATCTCGTTCTCTACCACTCCACTTCTGGTTTATTTATAATGTATTTCGGCCATCGCAGATACTCCTCTAATCTCACACATTAGGGGGAATCTTTTATAGAAAGATTTTCCTCACCATTGCTATCTTGCATAGAGGGCCTTTTTCCATTTCCCTATGTAGATGTATCAACTCCTTTTTTATAAATCCAGAGCCAAAAATATATATTTTCCACATTTACGCTCCCTAACTGCTTTGCAAGATGTGTATATGCTTGCTGCTCCACTACAGCTCCCGTATATCGGGATTTGTGCCAGAAAATACAAAATGAGGTCGGGTTTCCATGTCACGACAAAAGCTCTCTGATCTTTGGCCTTCCATATACTGGAAATGTTCCGACTCGGCCCTTCAGTTGCATTTTGTAGGCTATAAGAGCACAATTTCGAGCTATGGAAAAAGAGGAGAAAGCATTCAACTTTGAGAGCAAAGTTACTCTAGAGAAATTACTTCATATTGAGTCTGCATCCCCTTGTCCCTCAAGTCTGAACACAGTGTTCATCCCCCAAGATCTTTCCTTATTGTCGAGAGGACCTCATTACCTCTTTTCTATGAGCTTGCCTTTGGTGGAGGATTGAAGTGGTGGAGACCCAGTTGGAAGGAACTTGGTTTCTTGGTTTCGAACCGTGCCGACATGGAAGTCTATAATGTTGATACTTTTGTTGATCAATTATTAATAGAAATACTCATTTCCCGTCCTATCGATATCTTGAAAATATATGATTATTATCCATGGGCATGTTTGTAATGTTTATTAATGGATTGTGCTATCTGATGTGCTAACTCATTTTATATATTGTCACTATATACTTGCATCATTTGTTTGTTGAGAACTTCTTGCAGGTGTAAAGATTTGGGTCAAAGTGCTCAATGGTGGAACAAAATCAAACGATTGGATTGAGGTAGGCTTCTTCCTCGTATTTCACATTAGTTTATATAACATATGTTTGAATTGAGTTCATTTCTGCAGTCATACCAGTCTGTTGTGGTTTACCCTTGGCCATAGAGAGTTTTTCCCTTATAACAGTGAGATCATATCAAGTCATTCAATTTGATCCAATTGATACCCTTATTTACACATTTGATTAAGTTACCAAGCTCACTTGATTTGGAACCTAGATTGACTCATGGAGTGATAACAAATTGGCGTCATTTTTGGGGAAAGGATATTGAAGCAATCTTCCCTGTGAGACAACATTGTTCTAGATTTTGATGATAGCCAAAGTTTGGGCATCATATTGGCTGTAATTGTCTATCTGGAGACTCCATGAAGGAAAATTTCAGTGGCGACTCCACAATCTTCAAATGTCAAAGGAATTTGTTGCTCTTTTGGCTCAGAGGTTTCCATCTCTCAACTTCTCTACAGTGCCTAGTTTCCCAAATCCAGTACATCATTTGATAGAATGGAGAGATTTTATGCCTATATTCAGAGAGAGGAAAGAAGACAATCCTACATAACACCTCATCAAGTTCCATGAGTGCATGGATCTATTATATCTACAACATTAGGATGTTTGCATGAATATGTTCATGCATTCATTGGATGGTGATGAAGGTAAGTGGTATTTATCATTACCTCCTTCTAATATTTCATCTTTGGAAGAGTTTCACAGAGTATTCGATGAGCATTGCAAAGGGTACTTTTCATATGAATTTTTATTTGATAATTGTTGTGAGGAATATGAATTGCATGATGAGATTGAAGTTATAAATAGAGAATAATTTCTCCCTCACAATCTGCAACAACTCTCTAATGATATTCAAGATGATATGCTTTCACATGACCATGAACTAGAAATGGAAATTGATGAAGTTCTCCTGCTACAATTATTTTTTATTGTTGTATATCTGAAAATCTAATTGCTTCAACTATAAATCATGAGGATCAATTTTCTGTTGGTCAAATCCCAATTGAAATCAGTAAGGGCAGCCCACATTTTTTAGATTTGTAGACAAAGGGAAGTTGCAACAACCATGAGGAATTGGATTTGTAGAGATCATCAATTTTCATGGTGGAATGACAAGAAGATTGTAATTATGAGTCAAATTTGACACATCATTTGACAACTTCTTCAGATCTTGCTTTAAAGATGTAGATCATATCAGTGATTATATTATAATTCATTTTGAGCAAGAAGCAATGGATGATTTCCTAAGTAACTATATAATTAAAGCTGATCACAATCAGAGTTCTTTAAATTCTATTATGCAATAATCATATGATCAGTTTGGTAAAGAAGAAGTTGTCATTTGTGATGATCAAAAATTTCCCTTGGAAGATCAAGGAGGACATCTGGTTTCAAGCAAAAGGGAATACATACATGAGCAGTCAATTGTTTTGAATCAATATAATTGTGATCTTGTTTTGAAGACCCTATGGCAGCCTTACTTGAGTCTTATCTCTCAGACTCTCTTAAGTTTTCAAATTTTATCATATCACTTGCATTTTACAGTGAGTGTGATCTCCTCAAAGATTTTTTATGGTCATTGTTATGATTTAATTATTATCTTTTAATTAGTGGCGTAAAAATAAGTCTTTCAATCGTGAGTTTACTTGTATGGCTTCATTGGAAGCATGATTTCACTTGATCAACAAGCAATAGAGTTGATTAGAGTGGGAGCGTGTGAGAATAAGTTCAGCACTTGAACATTTCTTTTCATTTTTTCAATAAATCAACAGAGTTTATCTCAGTACATCGAGAACATAATGTAAGTGACAGATATGGAGGGTTTACAAAGGAATGGTTGTACATGTTTAATACTAGATGACTCCATCACCCAATGGAATAGGCACTACATAGTCCAAGATGTATATTTTTGAAGAGTGGTTTGATCTCACAATCAGAGCAGGTTGCAGGGTTTTCAAATTGAATGGAAAGGCACATGGTATGCTATTTTCTTGGAACCTCACAGGGAGGCTTCCATCCCCAATTAGAGCCAGATTTTAGCTCCCAAATAAAATAAAAAAATTATTTGGAGTCTTAGGTGGTTAATTGAGTCATGAAATTGTTTTAGGGCCAATCACAAGTTGTTTTAGTCATTTATGGTCCATAGTAATCCATCATTTCATTTCAAATCACAAAGGGATGTCTATTTTGAAATAATTCCTCATTATGACAAGTTGGTAGCACAAAGCGCTATTTTAACACTAAGTGCGCTACTAACTCATGAAAAAGATTTGTTTTTAAATTTGAAGACTTTTGAAGTGAAAAAGGTATATCAGAAAGTTTTTCAAGGTACTTAATTCATCATCAAGTCTTGAGATCCTCTTCTAAAGCTGGAACTTGCCATGAAAGAAGTATTGTTAAGGTTTTCTGGGAACCAACGAATTTTTTTCCTTAGGGGTTTTTGCTCTAATTTTCTTATGTGCATAAGTATTTGCAGCAGGTGATTGGATATCAAATGGATCCAAGGAAATACCCTATCCCCGAAAAGAGGCCAGGCTCTGTGGTTAGATTTGAACATATTGATACTAACCTTATTGAGAAAAACTCTAACAATGTGGACTCCTTCAAGTGCATAGGATGTTGGAGGTTTTGTCAAAATCTAGAAGGGCATCATCTGTAGAAAGAGAGGAAGATGCATATGGTAGTATCATAGAGGAATATTTTTATCAGTTTGTGTTGAAGATAAAAAAAACCCTAGCAAGTGCTAAATACATAAGAAATTCATATCACAAGCATACTCTATTTTTAGATTTTATTGATGGAATTTGTCAAAGAGGGATATGTTCACAATGACAATATGGAAAATGGTTCTCTTCAAGGTGCATGGTATTCATGTTCCAAGTAGAAATTCTAGAGGCATTAAGTGTTTGTCTAAAGCACTTGGAGTATTACATTTTGGCATAAACTTTTTTTGTAAAATGAAGTATGTGGAAGTTTAAATGATTAGGTCTGATATATTGCAACTGTTGGACACACCTACCACACTTAGAGGGGGGGGGGGTGAATGAGTGTGGGGATCTTTTTCCCAAAACTTCCCTCTTACACAAAACTCATTAGTTAGCATTTGACATTTACTCATTACTCATTGTTGTCATTAATAATCAGTTAAATTTGAATACATATCAACAACATATATCAGCAATATATCATCAACAAATCATCTCCACAAGGAACACAAGGAACACAATATGTATGTACAATTTTTCTTTTTACTATGGACTTCAATTCGGGGGTTTTTCAGCAACAAATGAATAGAGTACAACTCTACAAGAGCACCATCTATATATGAAAGACTCATATTACATTCTCAACACCAACTGAGATGAGGCAACAATCCTCAACAGATATCAATCTGTACCATAAACAAGAGCATAAACCATGCACCAACCTGTGCCAAACAACCTGTAATCAACCTGTACCATAAACAAGTGAATCCAACCATGTAACAAGTATATACCAATCATGTTTCAACTACTCATCAACAATGACTCATCAATATGTACCAACATCATCAACTATACACCTCATGTATGTGCCAACTCATCAACTGCTTGTCTCAACCATGACTAGTTTTGGATTAGTCAACAACCCTAACTTGAAGTAATCATAACTTTGAACCTGTAATGTATAAATATCTGAAACTGATACACAATGTTCTTCAGTGTGTTTTATTCAATTCCTCCAAGTTTCACTACTTGGAACCTATCAGAAAAGGAGTTATAGCAAAAATGGCATACCTTGTTGAATTTTGTCTTATTCTAGAGAGCGACCTTGTAGAGCGTTCCCCGCAAAATTTTTTTGATAAAATGATCTGAAACTATTACAAAAAATACTACAAACTGTACCCCAACCAACACATTTGGTCTCACTGAATTTGGATCTGTTATGAAGAAGTTATGACGTTTTTACCCGAAACACCTGATTTTGACTAGTTTCAGGACTGGCCACAAACCCTATTTTCCACGGAGTGTAACTCCCAAAATAAAACTACCCACAAGCTTAATGTTTAACCACATATACTTGGATATGTTTTCTCACTTTCATAGCAATTTCAGGATCTGAATTATTATAGAAAAAAAGTTATAGTGAAAATGGTGAGATGCGCTGTAAATAACATACCTTAGAAAGCATCATGAAAAGAATTTATCCTTCCTTCAATTCAGGCCCTCTTTTCTTCACCTTCCTTCTAAAATTCGGCTTATATATCCTTGGTTACCTCATTCACCTATATATATTCAATATGATCAAGTCTTACACACCAAAAATTCTCAAGAAGCTCTCCATCAGTACTCCAAAAGATATTCTCACAAGAAGCTCTCCATTGATCCACAAAAAGGATGATCTACAAGAGACCATTGCTATCTTATTTATACTTTCATCCTCTAGGTCACTTAATCCATTTTTAGGTCACTTAACCCATTTCTAGGTCA
>ML793183.1:248850-266257 GCA_009831015.1 Picea engelmannii
TTTTGTCACTTCTCTTTATTATTTAAATAATCCACCTTGACTTTGTCACTTTACTTTATCATTTAAATAATGATTTCTTCTTTTAGGTCACTTCGACTTCTTTGACCTTGGGGGCTTCAAGCCTTCATGTGGGGGTCCTTCATATTCGTAAGGCCATAACTCTCAAACCATGAGGAGTTATGTGACATTTTACATACCAAAAGAAATGGCATGACAAGCACTATCCATCTAGGATAGTTTCACCAACAATTTCCTTGATCTTCATCTCGTTATTCCAAATACAAGCATGGGTCCTCCAACCATTCTTCTAGGATGACTCAATCCGCAAAGCATCTTCTCGTGAGGGCTTTCACCATAAGGGGACCACTTTGGAGTTCATCCGTTTGTGCACCTTATCAATCATGATAAGACAATAATGAGAGCATGGGTCCTCCAGTCATTCTTCTAGGATAACTCAATCCACAAAACATCTTCCCGTGAGGGATTTCACCATAAGGGGACCACTTTGGAGTTCATCCATTTGTGCACCTTATCAATCATTATAAGAAAATAATGAGTCATCTATACATTTTTCCAACAATGCATCATATACCAATGAAACCACATCGATCCATCTTCATCATGTATCAATGAAAACTCATTGATCCATCTTCAACTATGCATTCTCATCAAGGACAATACATATTATATTACATCAATCATCAATCAATCAATCCTTTGACATCAATCAATCACTTGACATCAATGACAACATGATCCAACAACAACATTTTATATGTTATGAAGTCAAATTTCAGGTCTTAAAGAATCCTTTTCCAACATTCATTTCAGGTTTTAAAATAATTTTGGACAAAATTGTTGAAAACAGTCACCTACACAAGTTTGTAGTGCAAACTGTGTATTTTCTGTGTATTGCACTACCAACTCTTCAAACTTTCAACATGGATGCGATTTGGTCAAACTCGACTTGAAAAGAGGATTTTTGGGTCAAGGTCACCACATATATTTTAATATACGATCATTCCCCATTAAAACATGCAAGTGGAACTTCGTTTCCTCAATGGAAACATTCTAGGGATCAAATCATGGATTGTAGGAATATGACTAGATTTTGGAAATCTGTGTTTTCCTGTTTTAGTCATTTTTTTGGAGATAGATTCTGATGAGATGGAAAGGTAGTTTTGGAAAGTGAGAGAATTTTTTCACAATAATGAGCTCCTCTTCAAAAACCTCTCTCATTTTTCCAACATTTGTTTGTATTCGGGAGATATAGGTGAATCTTTGAGAATCTGTTTCCAAACAATTGACAGTTTGTATTTTCCATCCACCTCATAAATTCAAATTTGACTTGGATAACTAAGGATAGGTGAATATGTTATGAGATCCATTTATTTTGGATCTAGATGAGCATGTAATCTCTATAAAGAGAACCAAAGGGACGATATAAACAGGAGGTTGTCTTGGGAGTCCTTGGAGAGACTCCTTGGTAAAATACTTTTGAATGCATATTGGAATATAAGCTTCTTTTGTTGTAGATTTTCAGACCTTCATATTCTTTCTTTTATGTACCTATGGGTGAATATTATATTAATGTTTTCCATGTTTATCTAATGACCGATAACTGTCATCTTATCCTGGCATTGATAAACTAGAATTGCAATTACTCTTACCTGTTATAGTTGGGCATTCATGAATGCTTCTGTATGTATGTTTCTGTTGGTATAATAAGTATTCTTCATCATTTACATCTTTATATAAACCTTTTGAACAGGTATAGTTGAAAGCATTATTTTTCTGAGTGTATTCATATGTGTCTGGAGTGAGTGAGATCATATCAAGTCATTCAATTTGATCCAATTGATACTCTTATTTACACATTTGATTAAGTTACCAAGCTCACTTGATTTGCAACCTAGAGTGACTCTTGGAGTGATAACAAATTGACCTTGCTGCCTGGGAAAGGAGTTTGAAGCAAGCTTCCCTGGGAAATGATATAGTTCTATATTTTGATGATAGACAAAGGTTGGGAATCATATTGGTTGTAATCTTCTATCTGGCGAATCCATGAAGGACGAATTTAGTGGCGACTCCACAATATTCAAATGTCAAAGGTATTTGATGCTCTTTAGGCTTAGAGATTTGCACCTCTCAACTTCTCTGCAATTCCTGGTTTCCCACATCCAATACCTCATTTGAAAGAATGGAGAGATTTTTTGCTTCTCTTCAGAGAGAGGAAAGAAGACAATCCTGCAAAACACCTCATCAAGTTCCATGAGTGCATGGATCTATTAGAGCTACAACATGAGGATGTTCGCATGAAAATGTTCATGCATTCGTTGGATGTTGATGCACGTAAGTGGTATTTCTCATTACCTTCTTCTATTGTTTCACCTTTGAAAGAGTTTCACAGAGTATTCAATGAGCATTGCAGATGGTAATTTTCATATGAGTTTTTATTTGATAATTGTTGTGATGAATATGAATTGCATGATGAGATTGAATTTATAAATAGAGAAGAATTTCTCCCTCACAATCTGCAACAACCCTCTAATGATCTTCAAGATGATATGCTTTCACATGACCATGAACTAGAAATGGAAATTGAAGAAGCTGAAAGTTCTCTCGCTACAATTATTTCTGATTGTTGTATATCTAAAAATCTAATTGCTTCAGTTATAAATCATGAGGATAAGTTTTATGTTGGTCAAATGTCAATTGAAATCAGTAAGGGCAGCCCACATTTTTAAAATTTGCAGACAAAGGAAAGTTTCAAAAACCATGCGTAATTGGATTTGCAAAGATCATCCATTTTCAAGGCAAAACAACAGGAAGACTATAAGTATGAGTCAAATTTGACACATCATTTGACAATTTGTTCAGATCTTGCTTTAAATCAGGATGCAGATCATATCAGTGATTATATTCTAAGTCATTTTGAGCAAGAAGCAATGGATGATTTCCTATGTAACTATATAATTAAAGCTGATCACAATCAGAGTTCTTTAAATTCTATTATGTAATCATCATATGATCATTTTGGTAAAGAAGAAATTGTCACTTGTGATGATCAAAAAATTCCCTTGGAAGATCAAGGAGGACTTATGTTTTCAAGAAAAAGGGAAGACATACATGAGAAATCGATGGTTTTGAATCAGTATAATTGTGATCTCGGTTTTGAAGACCCTATGGTAGCCTTACTTGAGTCTTATCTCTCAGACTCTATTAAGTTTTAAGATTTTATCATATCACTTGCATTTGACAGTGAGTGTGATCTCCTGAAAGAGTTTTTATGGTCACTGTTATGCTTTAATTACTATCTTTTAATCAGTGGTGTAAAAAGAAGTCTTTCAGTCATGAGTTTACTTGTATGGCTTCATTGGAAGCATGATTTCACTTGATCAACAAGCAGTACATTTGATTAGAGTAGGAGTGTGTGAGAATAAGTTCAGCACTTGGACATTTATTTTCAGTTTTTCAATAAATAAGCATATTTTATCTCAGGACATCAAGAAAAAAATGTAAGTGACAGATATGGAGGGTTTGCAAAGGAATGGTTGTACATGTTTAATACTAGATGACTCCATAACCCAAGGGACTAGGCACTACAGAGTCCAAGATGTATATTTTTGAAGAGTGGTTTGATCTCATAATCAGAGCAGGTTTCAGGGTTTTCAGATTGAACGAAAAGGAACAGGGTCTGCTATGTTCCTAGAACCTCACAGGGAGGCTTCCATCCCCAATTAGAGCCATATGTTAGCTCCCAAATAAATGTTTTTTTTTATTTGGAATCTTAGGTGGTTAATTGAGTCATGAAATTGTTTTTAGGCCAATCACAAGTTGTTTTAGTCATTTATGGTCCATAATGATCCACCATTTCACTTCAAATCACAAAGGGATGTCCATTTTTAAATAATTCCTCATTATGACAAGTTGGCAGCGCAAAGCGCTATTTTAACACTAAGTGCACTACCAACTCGTGAAACAGCTCTGTTTTTGCATTTGAAGACTTTTAATGTGAAAAAGGTATATCAAAAAGTTTTTCAAGGTTATTAAATCATCATCAAGTCTTGAGATCCTCTTCTAAAGTTGCAGCTCGCCATCAAAGAAGTATTATTAAGGTTTTCTAGGAACCATGAAAGTTTTGTCCTTAGGGGTTTTTTCTCTAATTTTCTTATCTTCAGAAGCATTTGCAGTAGGTGCTTGGATATCAAAAGGCTCCAAGGAAAGACCCTATCCCCATGAAGAGGTTAGGATCTGTGGTCAGGTTTTAACCTATTGATACTACTCTTATTGAGAAAAAATCTAACCATGTGGACTCCTTCAAGCGCATAGGATGTTGGAGGTTTTGTCAAAAGCTAGAAGGGAATCATATAGAGAATGAGAGGAAGATGCATATGGTAGAAGCATAGAGGAAACTTTTTATCAGTTTGTGTTGAAGATCAAAAAACCATAGAAAGTGCTAAATACATAAGAAATGCATATCACAAGCATACTCTGCTTTTAGAGTTTATTGATGGAATTTGTCAAAGAGGGATATGTTTATAGTGGCAGTATGGAAAATGGTTCTCTTCGGGGTGCAGGGTATTCATCTTCCAAGCTGCAATTCCAGAGGCATTGAGTATTTATCTAAAGCACTTGGAGTATTACATTTTTCCATAAACCGTTTTTTGTAAAATGAAGTATGGGGGAGTTTAAATGATTAAGTCTGATATATTTCAGCATTTTATATGTTATGAAGTCAAAGTTCAGGTCTTAAAGAAACCTTTTCCAGCATTCATTTCAGGTTTTAAAATAATTTTGGACAAAATTGTTGAAAACAATCACCTACAAGACTTTGTAGTGCAAACTGTGTTTTTTATGTGTATTGCGCTACCAACTCTTCAAACTTTCAACATGGATGAGCTTTGGTCAAAAATAGACTTGGAAAGAGGATGTTTGGGTCAAGGTGGACACATATATTTGAATATAATATCGCCCCCCATAAAATCATCCAAATGTCACTTTGTTTCCTCAATGGAAACATTCTAGGGATCAAATCCTAGATTGTAGGAATACAACTAGATTTTGGAAATTTGTGTTTTCCTGTTTTAGTCATGTTTTTTGTAGATATATTATGATGATATGGAAAGGTAATTTTTGAAAGTGAGAGAGGGTTTTCCCAAGAACGAGATCCTATTCAAAAACCTCTCTCCGTTTTCCAACATATTTTTGGATTCAGGAGATATTGGTGAATCGTTGAGCTTCATTTTCCAGAAATTTGATAGTTTGTATTTTCCATCCACCTCATAAATTCGAATTTGACTTGGATAACTAAAGATAGGTGAAGAGGTTATGAGATCCATTTATTTTGGATATATATGATCATGTAATCTCTATAAATAGAACCAAAGATAGGAGCTAAAATGGAGGTTGGATTGGGAGGACTTGGAGAGACTCCCTGGTAAAGGACTTTTGAATACATATTGGAATATAAGCTTCTTTTGTTGTAGATGTTCAGACCTTCATATTCTTTATTTTTTGTACCTGTGGGTGAATATTATATTCATTTTTTCCATGTTTATATAATGACTGATAAATGGAATCTTATCTTGGCATTGATAAACTAGAATTGCAAGTACTCTTACTTATTATAGCTTGCCATTCATGTATGATTTTGTATGTATGTTTCTGCTGGTGTAATAAGTATTCTTCATCATTTACATCTTTATATAAACCTTCTGAACAAGTATAGTTGAAAGAATTATTTGTCTGAGTGTATTCATATGTGTCTGGAATGAGTGAGATCATATCAAGTCATTCAATTTGATCCAATTGATACCCTTATTTACACATTTGATTAAGTTACCAAGCTCACTTGATTTGCAACCTAGAGTGACTCTTGAAGTGATAATAATACCAACTCCACATATATATAAACTAGGGGTTCTTAGCAGCATTAGATAGGTTCAAAATAGGATAATTTCTTAAGATTTTGAAATCCAAAGCCATTTTTATGCAGGGAAGCCATTGAGGAGAGGAACTTTGCGGGCCAATTCCGAGAGCTACGCTCAACCGTTTTCAGTTCCGTCAGTTGTTTTGGATTCTTGAGATTGAGAAGAAAACAACCATACCAATTTGTAATCATTTTGACACTTTTCTGATTTAATTTTTAAGAATTGAATATAAATAAGAAAGCCTCACCCACTGAGACAAAGGCCCAGAGATGTAGGAAATCTTGTTGAACTCCATTAAAAAATTTGTTGTCATGGTTTGTTTTTCTTTGTGCTTACATTATGATCTGGATTTATTTCCTATGGTTTCTATAATATCTCATTAAGTTCTCTTCTTTCATTAATTCCTAATTGGTAAATGAACTCGTGCTTAAAAATTAGCCAAGTCTTTAAAGATCATTTTCAGTTAAACCCTGGATGATGAGTTGTACTGTCTCCTCATTATTTCTTCATAGGTTGCCTCTGTGTCTTCTTTTGTTGTTGTGTTGCGGCCTATGATCTTTCTTGGTTCCTCAATTGTTGAATTTTCTCGTGAACTTCCAGGATTTTTTCCATGATTTATTCTCGCTGTGCCTCTGTGATTCAGACCACTTCTTCACTCCTCTCTTGGACCTTGTCTACCACGAGCTCTGCATCATCCTCTTTCATGGTGATTTCTGGTTCTTTCGTCTCATAATTTATTTTCTTGTGTGTACCTTTTTATTGCATGAGGTTCCTTGTTGTCTATGAGGGTTGCGCCCCACTTGTTGTTCCTTGGATAGTTCCTTCCCCAACCGAAGATGTATCTTTCCTTCCCGTCTGTGGTTGGATTCCTTTCCTTTCTATTGTTGGTGTCCTCCTTGGTCGTTTTGGTACTACACTGTTCCCATTTGGTTGATTCTGCATTTTAGTTGTTCCATTATTGTCAATCGAACTACCTATTCTTGTTGAACTCCTTGCTTCGACCTTGTCCTTAGGACTAGAGGACTGTGTTTCTCATGTCCTCATGGCTGGTTTTTCTGGTGACTTCCACTATGCAAGCCAGTCCTTAATGATCCATTCCACTTCCTTTTTCGTGATGTAGTACTGCATATCGATCCACTCCTTCTTGGGATCCCTAACAGCTTGGATCGATACGTGATTCCTGGATGCCTTGAAATTGGCTATCCCATTTGTCTCCTACACTACCTCCATTGGTATGCGCCAAACATTCGTTGTGTTTTGTTTTATTTCCTCTAGCAGCATTGAAAAAATAGTGTTATTGGCCTGCTGCGTTAAATTGTTGTCCTTTTCCTGCCAGAGGGACTCGTATCTGGCCGCATAACACTTCTCCATCCTGTCCAAAAATGACAAGAATTTGGGCTCCTTTCACTCTAACAAAGCTGTCAAGATTATCAACCATGATTAATGGAACTTAGCTACATTATCTTGTGCATCACGACAATCTACTAAGAATTGGTTCAATAGGTATGGTGTCTAGCTGAGCATGAATCCCTTAGCGCACTACGTGACTACTGGAATAATGCCTACTGGTGCTTCCTCTCTATGACACTTCTTCAACAGTTTACAATCCATAAGCTTGCTGGTGAAACTTGTCACATTCTCATTAATTTCCTTTATGAAAATACCTCTATTCCCTCGAGTAGTGCCAAATTGTGCTTTGACCTACTCTGTTATTTCTTTTTTGTGCTTCTTGTCATCTAAATACTCTTCTGGTTGCACACTAAATGTGGGTAGTCATGTGATCTTGGAAATTAATGCCACATCTATCTTCACCGGTCTATCCATCCATAGGATGCCTCCATGGGCATGGGAGACTATCTTTTTAATGCAAAGTATGACATTCTTACCATATCTAAAATGTGGTATGTCCAATAGGTTCATGATTCCTGAATTGTAGAGCCTCGTTATCCACTTCATGGGCTCTAGTACGGGTCTTCCTAGGGGTCCAATTTCCCCCGTGTTTGTGAGATACATCTCCTCGGCCAAATATTGGAGCTTGGTCACGTCACACACATCATGGTCGGTGCACCTAATCTTAGGTACCTTCCCCAACATATCATCAACTACAATGACTACGTCTGGGAGATAGGGGAGTGTGATCTCCATGGTGTCTCGTGCCTTCCTTTTCTATCCCACTGCAAATGTGCATTCCTCTATTGCGTCTGTGGCCTCTTCTTCCCCTCCAGACTCTGGTTGGTCAGTGATGTCTTCGAACAATACCTCCTCGTGTTCATGGTATTTTTTTGATCCAATTGTTTCATCGAGTTTTGCAGGTGTCTCGAGGTTAGAGTTTACAATGTTGTTATGAGCCCTGGAGCTCTGCCATATTTCTCCTTGTTGCGTTGTGGAGGTATCTTCCTCAACCCGTGTTGGGCTAATGGATTATGGGTCTGAGGTGGTCACATCCTCCAGCTCGACCACATTTTCAGGCTGTTTCATTCTTTCCTTCCACCTTTGGCCCTGTCGAGTAATCTAGATGAACTATTTTGGTGCACCAAACTTTGGTGGAGTCATCCTCTCTCAAATTCACGTACTTGGTTTCTTCGACGTGCAATGTTAACTAGGGAAATCACTATATTTATTGCTCTATGTTCAAAAATATCTAAGTATTGAACAAACACGTGCTTTTTGCCTTTTATAGACTTGGTCATGTTCATTTTTCACTTTTTGTGTGCATTTGCGCCAACTTCAATTTTTACTGCATGTTGTCTTCTGATGTTTTTCATGGTAATTAATGCGCACTACTTTTCCAAGATTTTTTTATTTTCTATTTTTGTATTTCCTTTTCCCTCTTTTTCTCCTTTTTTCTCCTTTTTCTCATTTTCCTATCTTAATCTCTACTATAGTACGCTATATACATTCCTTTTCCCACTGTGTTGTAACTTTTAAGGATTAGGAGGTCGAATGTCCCTGTACAGTTTTAGTTGACTCTGGTTGATCATTCCTTTCAACTCTTTTCCTACCAGATCATTTAGTTTTACATATCCCCCATTCGTGACAATATTTACTTCATAGGGCCTTAGCCAATGCATTCTAAATTTGTCAGGATGTTGAAAAAAATTACTGTCATAGAGAAAGACTAGGTCTCCTTCCTCAAAAATATTCTTCTTAATGTGTCTATCATGCCAAGATTTATCTCTTTATTTTTGAACTTCCTAATGAAATCATTCCAAAATCATATCCTCTTCCATTTCCATTAGTTGATTCAACCTCTCCTTTAGTGCACCTCTTTCTGTCATGTTGGTAATTGTTGCTATGCATAGACTGGGTACCAGAAATTTCAATGGCACCACTGCTTCCTACCCATACACCAACCTGAATGGTGTTTTTCCTATCAACTTCTTACATGTGGTCCTATATTCCCATAGTAATTATGGATTTTTCAAGTCCCAATCACCCATGTTGACATTGCAGATCTTTGTCAAATCATTCTCCACGATATTATTGAAGGATTCTACTATTCCATTTTCATGAGGATGGTGTGGTGTACTCTTCTAGTGATAGATTTCAAAATCCTTGGTCATATCCTGATGGTACTATTGATAAAGTGAGTACCTTGTTCATTCATCAAAATTCTTGGACATCCAAATCTAGTGATCACTTGCTCAAACAAGAAGTGTGTTGTTATCTCAGCACTGTAGTCGTTGACCGGTGTTGATTTTGTCCATCTTGTTAAGTATTTTGTCACAGTAAGGATATATCTGTCTCCTGATCTTTTTTTTGGTGGATAGATTGGTCCCACAAAGTATATGGCCATTTTTTCAAATACTTGTAAAGTTACTTGTGGTCTTAGGGGCATCTCATCCCTTCTGTTGGGTTTTCCAACCCTCTGACAAACATCACATTTATGGCAATATTCCTTAGCATCTCTATGGATTTTTGGCCACCATAATCTTGTGCACAATACCTTCTACACAGTATATTTTTCTGCATATTTTCCTCCATCTATTCCTTCATGAGCTTCTGCCAAAATTCTCGGCCTTTCATGTTCTAATACACATCTTCTCAAAATACTATGTGTGCCCATATTATATAAGCATCCTGCAATAAGTTGATAGTATGCAACTCTAACTACCAGGTTTTTCTTCTGCGCGGTGCTAAAATCTTGTGGCACAATCCATGTACTCAAGTATTCAACAATACCAGCAAAATATTCATCAACTATTTGTACTGAAAATAGTTGTGCATCAGAGAAGTTGTCTTCCAAGTTGGTAGGTTCTTCTCCATTAGTAACCTGTAAAAGGTGATCGGGTCCTGCATTCAGGTTTCCTAGTTTGACTATCACTTCAAAATAAAATTCTTGAAATAACAATAGTCATCTACAAATACTCCCCCCCAACACTGGATTGTTGACTAGATATTTGAGGGTAGATAATATGTGAACATCTTAAAGTGTTTACCTAATAAGTAGTTTCTGAACTTCTGAAGTGCATATACCATATCTAGGACTTCTCTTTTTATGGTGTATTAATTCTACTTTGATTCTGATAATTTTATTCTTGCAAAGGCTATGGGATGGTCTAAATCCCCTACTCCTAGCTGCCCATAATTGCTCCAAGTGTTATGGTTGATGCATATACATGCACATGAAATTTATTTTCCCAATCTGAGAATACTAGGATAGGTTTTGTGACCATGTTTTATTTTAAGGTGTCCAACCCTTGTTGACAGTCCTCTTTCCACTGAAATATGATATCCTTCTTTAACATTTTTTCCATTAGCACAGTAATTTGCACATACCCTTTTATAAATTTCATGTAGTAGCCTGTATGTCCCAGTGTTTCTCTCAAATGGTGAACTGACTTTCGTGGTGGTAAGTTTACAATGTATGCAATATTAGTAGGATCTACTAGTAAGCATTGCTTACACATTATATGTCCTAACAATAATCCAAAAGGTGTCCCAAAAATGCACTTCTTAGTATTCAATGATATCTAACATTGCCTGCATATCTCCAATATTAGCCTTAACACTTCTACATTATCTTTTAACAATATATATACAGTCCAGTCATCTAGATATACTTCTAAAAATGGATGTATGGATTCTTTAAAAGTATCTATGACTACTCTTGAAAATATGGTTGATTCATTCTTCAACCCAAATGGCATGACTGTGTATTGGTAGGATCCCCATTCTATGGAAAAAGTAGTCTTATACATGTCTTTTGGAGCTATTTTGATCTGATGGTAGCCTAAGAATCCATCGGTAAATGAATATGCTTCCTAGCCTCCCACATTTTCTAAGACTTCATCTATGAAAGGGTATGAAGGATCATATCTTGTCACTGANGAATCAGTGACACAATAATTTGATCATATTTTTACTTTTTTCAATGCAAACAAAATTTGAACACAATATTTTATCGTGGAACCCAATTGGGAAAACCACAAACACTTTTCTATTAACTGCAAAATTATGTTTTACAAGTTACAATAGAAGGAAGATGTTCTTCCTCTTTAGATCAACACCCACTGATCATGATGCACCCACACCCTTGTTCACCAGCTCCAACTGGTAGGAGGTTGCAACCCCCTATTTAGTCAGCTACAAATGACAAGGAAGCGCCTACTCCCCTACAGGCTCCAGAGTCCAACCTGCCCTTGCACCTCCCTGCCACCCTATGTTCATCAATGTGGAAATAGGATATGTAGTCCAATAATGGTCTTCTATATTAAATAATGGATTGAATAATTGTTGCTCTAACTCCTTATGTTCTCGATATTCAATAATACATTGACAAACGCACTTTCTAATTCACATCTCAACATATTTATAAGCCTTTAAACTTTTCAACACAACTCTTCATAAACAACATGTTTGTTCATTTAATATTACATAACCATTGTTTTAAGTAACACGGTCATTAACATGACATTTCATAACCACACATCATTATAAAAACCATCTAACCTATTTTTCATAAATTCATCACAGGTATGGATCAATTTCTTTTTAACTATATTCCATATCTCCGCAAATATTTCAGAAACCGAGTTCTGCAGAGGCGCTTCCTTCAACCCATTTACATGTGATCACATGTGCAAAACCACATGCTTATTAATTTAAGCACTATATATTCTTTGTACCTTTTCTTTTTAGCGCCCATATGTCTAGTGTTGGGACTGTGTTCTTCAGTACTTCGTCCTTCAGGACGTCGGGCCTTTGTGACCTTTCAAATCTCCCAAACTAGATTCCACCGAAACAGATCGGACGGTCAACATTCATTATTTCGCTAGTCGGACAATCCTGGCTTGTCCATAGGTTTTGAACAAATCAACAATCATGACTTAATATATAGGTGAGTGAATGACTCATGTTTGTTTTTGGAGTTCAGGGCTTCTGGGGTTCGGATAATCAATGCTCCAATTTCCTCTGGAGTGATCACCTGTCGAATAAGTCATAAAGCGATGGAGACCTTTTGTTTTTGGTTGACAATTCCAATTATGCTATCCTTCCACTGTACTTGATCAACAGTTGAGAATTCTCCCGAATTGTTCTTCAAATCGGACAACTCATGTCCACTTCAGGACTTCGGGTGTTTTTTGGTGGTGAAACTCCCAAAGTGAAAACTCTCGGAGTGACGTAACTTGCTGATGTCACTTGTTGACATGGCACTGACTAAGTGGCTACCACATGTCACTTAGATCCATGGCTTACATATGCCTAAATAACCTATGAGACCTTGACACTTGTCATCATATGATTATGCCACGTGTCCTTTCTAACATAGATCTCTTCATGTGGCACATGTTCTTATCCTTGATCTAATGGTCAAGATACTTCATGAAGTGTTCCTCATGTCTACTTCGGCCTTTGGGACTTTGGGTACTTCGATTTCTCCACTTTCCAATTCTCCCGAAGTGAGATTCTCCAAAGTGTAAACCTCGAGTAACTTGACTTCATCCAATGGTCATTCTTTAACCCGAAAAGGCTTAACACGGTCCAATGACTATCAGGAATTCAACTATTTGGGATCTCAAGCCTTTGGCCTTGCTTATCCTATTCTTCTACTTTCCTCAATCTGATGGTCAGGATATCTCCCAAAGTGTTTCCTCGGATCAGATGGCTTGCATCTATTTCGGGGCATTTGTGTCTTACTCTATTCTTCCACTAAACATGATCTGACGGTCCTGATATCTCCCGAAGTGTTCTTCAGATCGGATGGTCCTCATTTACTTTGGGACTTCAACCTTCAGGTGATATTACTTGTTCTAAACCCTTTTCTCCCAAAGTGGTCAGTGCCAAAGTTGACCACTACTACCTTGGCACGCTCTTAATAGATCAACGGTCGATGGGTTTTCTTGATCCGATGGTTGATGGGATTTCGTGACTCTGGGGATTTGGCCTTGGTAGTGAAATTGATGCTAACCATAGATCTATTGTAGGGTGACCATCGACGATCAGTGTGGATTTTGGAACCGTAACTTGCACGTGGTTTAGTCTATCGCCCAAACTCTGCAATTTGAAGTTGTGTGATTGTAGGTGGATCAACCAAAGTCGTCGATATTTGAGTCGATGATATCTAATGATCTAGAGTAATTGCGGGACTGGAAATAGAGTGTAGTTTAATTCTCCCTTCACGCTCTACAATCAATCCCTGCCCTTGATCTGGCACTTGCATATCCAACGGTCCTGGTTTGTCCTGTGGGGATTTCGATCCCGATCACCTTTATGCACTACATTTTCCCTTCTGAACTTCATGTGCAAAATCGGTTGTTGACATCAATGAAAATATATCAATGACATTATGTCCAACAATATCCCCTTTTGTCATTGAGGGAAACACTCTAACTTCATAAAAACTCCCCCTGTGATGATGTTTTTCTTTATGAAGTTACTCTCCCCCTTTGAAATCAATGGCAAAAGGTTGCTCCCCCTATGGTAATTCTCTATCTGTTTGAATGTTGCTGACTAGAATCTGAACTCAGGTAACTCTTCCTACAATCATACTTTTCTTTTCATAACTAAATGACTCCCCTCAATCTTCTCTCTCTTCTTCTAACTCCTCTTCCCCTTTGTTTATGAAGGGGTGGTTCTTGAAAAGATCTCTCGCCCTGTCATTTATACAAGATGCCATGTATACCACTATATACATTCTAATGCTTACACTGCAGATACGGTTGTCCTACTGGAACATTGAGCAACTGAAGCTTATACTTTTCAAACGACCTTTCGACCTATCCATTGTTTCTCATCAATATCTAACCAGATGTATCAATATTTATTTAAGATGCTTTTGATGTCTTCTCTAATTCATAATAAAATTATTCTTTAAACTAATATTCACAGACTTTGATCAACAATTATTATTGATATACTATTTGTCATGAATTGTTATTCATCGACCCAAAGCATCCATTGAAAAATGTGGCTTTATTTTACTCACTGTCTTTTGTATTTTTATTGTGCAAGTTTTATCCGACGTTTTTGGCGGTCTTCGACATCTGGACTTTTATTCAACTGACGAAAAACTTGGTGATGCTCCATTTTGTCATTCCAGTAATTTCTTTGACAAGTTGACAGTTTCATTGTCATTTTCCACCAACCAAAAATTCCCTTAAGCCCACAGTCACCCATATGACTGGCGTGCAATGTATATATATATATATATAAAATATATTTCCAACAAACGGTCAAGATCCTTCATCATCAGATCGATAGTTATTGTCTCTTTGACCAAAAGTTAGGGATCCTGACAGGTCGTCTCGGGCTCCAGGCTAGTGATCTTCTAGTGAAGTCCAATCACCTAGATCCCCTACCATACCTTTTCACTACACGTCGAATAAGTATAGTGAGGTTTGTCTATATAAACCCACATAAATGTTTTCACACTTCCAATGTGGGATAAATCTCATTAAATGAGATGATCAACACCATCAATTTCTTGATTGGACGATTGTTAAGGCTTCTCACCTTTTCCTCTGCATTAATCGACTGCTCGGTCTTTCCATCGATCATGTTTACCTTCATAGTCCATTTCAAAGGCCTTTACTTCCTCATCAGGTGCTATCATGTGATCTACCTTATATTTTTCCAAGAATACATTGTATGAGACTGCAACACATCGTCCAAGTCATTCTCTGTTTCTGAATTCCATGACAACACTATGTTCTTATAACCTGCTATTTCAAAGCATATTCCATGTTTCTTCAAGCGAACTACATCGTTCAGTATTTTCATTTTCAGATTTGTACTTAATCTATTCTCATCATCAACTCACTGCTGCAGAATTTTCCATTCATTCAATTTCTTGCTCACATAGTAACTTCCATTTAGTGTTTTGTCCACTTGTAACCATTTTGATACCAATACATAACCTGCATTGTTCCTGGGTAGATAAATACCTACAATAAACTATGTCAAATCCTACATAGAGTTATTCTATTAAACCATGATGCTTTCGATGATCCTATTCTTTTTTATGTGCTTCAATGCTCATAGGAGCATCAAAATGAATGAATTTTAGCTCTTCCCTAAATTCTCCTTCCCTTCTTTGTTTTTAATTTTTCTTTGAGAAGGAGTTTCAGTGTACCATTAAAATAGGATTAAAATTTTTTTGAGATAATCATCACTCAATTCTTCTTGTTGTTCTACTATTGAAGATTCATCATCAACGTCACTATTATGTGCACCATAAGCTTCTTTATCCTTGTCTTGAGAATATTCTTCTATTAATTTCCATTTGTTGGGTAATGGATAATCTTCTTGTATGACATTATCGAATTTTGGAGTTGTGTTAGATTTTTCGTTATTCTCTTCTACTTCTTCTGCTTGTGTACCAACTGACTCATCATTGTCTTCATCTTCATTGTCAAGTATGGTCTCTTGATATTTGATCTTTATTGTTTTTAAGTCATCCACCTTAACATATGCATTGTCAACAATCTTATGTAATCTAAGATTGTAGCATCTATATTCTTTCTTGGTAGAATCATATCCAAGAAAGATACCTTCATCAGATCTAGCATCAAATTTTTTGAGATTCTCATCAAGCCTTTTGATGTAACACTTACTTCCAAAGACCTTGAAGTATTTTACCGAAGGAGCTCTCCCAAACCAGAGTTCATAAGGATTCTTATTACTATTAATCTTGATTTGACCTCAGTTTAATATGTATATTGTTGTGCCTACAACTTCCCTCCAATATCCATCAGATAATATTGCTTCATTGAGAATAGTCCTTACAACCTCATGGACTGTTCTATTCCTTCTCTCATCAATCCCATTTTGCTAAGGTGTTCTGGTAGCAGAGAATTTTTTTTTATTCCATGAGTTTCAAAGAAGAGGTCAAAATCTTTTGAGGTGAAGTCATCACCATTGTCTGATCTAAGACAATTGATTTTTGTCTTTGTTTCATTTTCAACAAGGGTATTAAAAGCTTTGAATTTGTTAAGTGCTTCTGATTTTTCCTTGAGAAAACATACCCAAGCCATTCTAGTAAAATCATCAATGAACATCATAAAGTAGGACTCTCATTGCAAACTCTTGGTCCTTGTAGGTCCATAGAGATTGGTGTGAACAAGATCTAAAGGTTTTGAGGTTGAGTATTCTTTTCCCAAATTCATAGTACCTTTCCCAAGTATGTTACATGAAGAATTGTCACCAAATGTAACTTTACCCTTTTGTTTCTTTAAGTTCAAAAACTTGTCATTATTTCCTGTCATATGTTTTGAGAAACAACTGTCAACATACCATAGATCTTATGTATCTTGGGATTTCAAGGCAATAAGACATTCCTATTTTGATGTTTTTTCTTTCCAAATCTTCTTTTGCTCTCTATTGAACTTTGGTTTATCTGAGACTTCCATTAATCCGCAATTACTTGTTTTATGTCCATAATTATCACATCTGAAACATTCTAAGTTCTCTTCTTGTAGAGGTGAAAAGGAATTGTAATTTATGCTCTTACTTGATCTACTTTTTTGTTATATTTAAGTTTATAGTTCTTAACCCTAAATTTTTTCCTTCCATATTCTCTACAATTCATAGATTTATGTCTGAAATTAGAGGATGCAAAGAAATAACCAAAGAAAATGTGTGGATACTTGTTTTTATAAACCTTCTTTGGTGTTGTCTTATATTCCTTCTTGATGGGTGGAGGTAGTGTTGATACTAAGAGGGGGGTGAATTAGTATCAAGTACAATTTAAAACCTTTTTCAACTTATAATTAAACCATTCAATTATATTCAATGAGAAATGAACAATAGTATAAGATTTACACCAATACACCACAATATACCATGCACAATATATGAGAAATAATCAATACTTTTTGTTCAAGGGAAGTAATGACTTCCAAAGGTAGCTACAGCTTCCAAATGTAAAGGGAGTGATAAAACTCCAAGAGGAAGATACAATCCTCCAATATCAAGAGAGATCTGAACTCTCTATCCTTGCCCCTTCCTTCCACCCAAGAATATATGAGAGATAA
>ML793183.1:271825-329743 GCA_009831015.1 Picea engelmannii
GCATGATGTATACTATCCATCCATGGGTGTTGTATCTTCATTTTCATTTTCCTTCATGTCCAAATAACTTCATCAATCTTCTGGTCCAAAACCCATGACTAGGGTTGACATCAATGACAACAACCAATCTTCCAACAGGTAGTCCTCTGGAGTTCTGATCATTGCTTGTCTTTTCTTCATCTTTCTTCTTGAATGTACTGAGGAGAGCAGTTTCATAGAATTTTGAGTTAGCTTGGTTTTCTTCTTGAGAATAACCTACTCCTTTTTTGTTACTTGAATCCCTTTGTGTGGTTATAATATTATCTAAGATTTTAGAGCTATTTTCATATCTTGTTTGGATAAGTTTTGCATCAAAGCTCTTTTCGTAGGTGAACCAATTTTGCCTCCATTCTTTCACATGCTATTTTTTTTTTTCTCTTTAAGAGACTTTTCCAAACTTTCTTCCATCCTATTTGCTTCTAGGATTTGGTTTTTCAGGTTGCTCATGAGTTTCTCCATCTCTTTTTCTATCTGTTCATGTTTTTATTTTTTTTCAACTACAACACTTTTCAGTTGTCTATATCTATTTTTGTATCTTCTTAATTCATCTAAGGCACTGAGAAGTTCTTCTTCCATATTAACCTCTGCTTCATCTTCTAACTTTAACTAATGCTCAATTTTTTCTATCTCATTAGACTCTTCAATACCTAGAAAAAAGACTTCATTGTCATCACTATCACTAGATTCTGATAAATTGGTGTTTTCTTCTTTTGAGTAAAAAAAAAATCCCTTTGTAATACCTTTTCTTATAGTGAGGTTTTCCCTTCTTCTTGTATTGTTTATTTGTGTCTTATTCATCTTCAGGGTCTTCCTTGGGATAGGGACACTTGGTTGCAAAGTGGCCAACTTTTCAACCATTAAAATATTTGAAAGGCAACTAGCATTGTACCTCCCTAATCCTTTCTGAAGTTTTTTAATAAAATTGGCTTCTTCTACATTAGATTCTTCATGATGGATGGATTGAGGTTTTTGCTTCTAATTTTTTTGTTTTCTTGAGCACCTTGAAGGCTTCCTCTCCTTTTGCTATGTTATCATGACCTAATCTTAACTCATAGGCTATGAGGATGCCATACAATTCATCCATGGTGAGTTCATCTAGTTTCTCTCGATCTTCAAGAGTGGACACTTTAGGATTATATAGCATAGGTAGTGTTCTTAGTATCTTTTTAACTAACTCATTATCTGACACTTATACTCCCAAACCTTTGATTGCATTAACAATATTATCAACTCTTTCAAAGTACTCTAAGATATTTTCTTCATCCTTCATTTTTAGACTTGCATATTGTACTTTGAGAGTCTAAAGTTTGGCCCTCTTTACCTTGGAATCTCCTGCATATATAGTTTCCAATTTATCCTAGAGTTGTTTTGCATTTTTATAGTTTAGTACTTTAGCAAGGATCTTCTTACTCAGTCCAGCTTATAGTGTCTTTAAAGCCTTTACATGTTCCCAAAATTTCTTCTTGTCTTCCGATTCTATGGGAGTGATTTTTGGAACATCATATAATTTTTCAACTAATGTCCATACTTCCATTAAAATGGACATCAGATATCTTTTCATTCTAACACTCTAGAAGACATAGTCTTCACCATCAAATAGGGGGACTTTTAATGACATCTTCAACTGTTGATCAATTCTGATGTATATTTCTCTTCAACTGGTTTAAAATTTTAGTGAAGAGACCTGCTTCGATACCAATTGAAGAATCAAATCATGTCACTGAGAGGGGGGGTTGAATCAGTGACACAATAATTTGATCATATTTTTACTTTTGTCAATGCAAACAAAATTTGAATACAACATTTTATCATGGAACCTAATTGGGAAAACCACAAACACTTTTATATTAATTGAAAATTTTTGTTTTACAAATTACAATAGAAGGAAGATGGTATTCATCTTTAGATCAACACCCACTGATCATGATGCACCCACACCCTTTTTCACTAGCTCCCACTGGTAGGAGGTTACATCCCCCTATTTAGTCAACTACAACTGACAAGTAAGAACATACTCCCCTGCAGGCTCCAGAGTCCAACCTGCCCTTGCACCTCCCCGCCACCCTATGTTCATCAATATGGAAATAGGATATGCAGTCCAATAATGGTCTTTATATTAAACATTGGATTGCATAATTGCTTCTTTGTCTCCTTCTGTTCTTGATCTTCAATAAGACATTGACAAATGCACTTTCTAATTCACATCTCAGGATATTTATAAGACTTTAAACTTTTCAACACAACTCTTCATAAACAACATGTATGTTCATTTAATATTACATAACCCTTGTTTTAATTAACACAATCATTAACATGAATTTTTATAACCACACATCATTTTAACAACCATCTGACTTGTTTTCCATAAATCAATCAAAGGTATGGATCAATTTATTTTTAACTCGATTCCATATCTCTAAAAATATTGCATAAACCAAGTTCTACGGAGGCGCTTCCTTCAACCCATTTACATGTGACCACAGGCGCAGAACCACATGCTTATTAATTTAAGCATTGTCTCTTATTTCACCCTTTTCCTTTTATCCCCCATATGTCCAATGTTGGGACTGTGTTCTTCGATACTTCATCCTTCGGGACGTCAAGCCTTTGCAACCTTTCAAATCTCATGAATATGATTCCATCGAAATAGATCGGACGATCAAAATTCGTTCTTCCGTTAGTCAGAATATAATGACTTGTCCATAGGTTTCAAACAAATCGACGGTCATGACTTAATCTACAGGTGAGTGAATGATTCATGTTTATTTCAGGATTTCAGAGCTTTGGGGGTTCGGATAATCGTTGCTCCAATTTCCTCCAGGGTGATCACTTGTCGAATAAGTCATAAAGCGATGGAGACCTTTTGTTGTCGATTGACACTTCCACTTATGGTATCCTTCCACTGTACTTGATCAATGGTCGAGAATGCTCCCAAATTGTTCTTCAGATCGGATGACTCATGTCCACTTCGGGACTTCGGCCTTCGAGACTTCGGGTGTTTAGTGGTGGTGAAACTCCCAAAGTGAAAAATCTTGGAGTGACATAACTTGTTGACATGGCACTAACTAAGTGGATTCCACATGTCACTTAAATTCATGGCTTACGTATTCATAAATTACATATGAGACCTTGACACTTGTCATAATCTGATTACTCCACGTGTCCTTGCTAACATATATCTCTTCATGTGGCACATGTTCTTCTCCTTGATCTAACAGTCAGGATACTTCCCGAAGTGTTCCTCTAATCAGACGACTCATTTCCACTTCAAGACTTAGACCTTCAGTACTTCAAGTAATTCAATTTCTTCACTTCCCAATTCTCCCGAAGTGAGATTCCCTAAAGTGTAAACCTCCAGTAACTTGAATTCATCCAATGGTCATTCTTTAACCCGAAAAGGCTTAACACGATCCAACGGTTGTAGGGAATTCGACTATTCGGGATCTGGGGCCTTTGGCCTTGCTTATCCTATCCTTCTACTTTCCTTGATCTGACGGTCATGATATCTCCCGAAGTGTTTCCTCATATCATATGGCTTGCATCTATTTCAAGACATTTGTGTCTTACTATGTCCTTCCACTAAACATGATATGACAGTCATGTTATCCCCTAGAGTGTTCTTTAGATTGGATGGTCCTCATTTAATTTGGGACTTCGGCCTTCGGGTGATATTACTTGTTCTCAACCCCTTTCTCCCGAAGTGGTCAGCGTTGAATTTGACCACTGCTACCTTGGCGCACTCAAAATAGATCAACGGTCGAGGGGTTTTCCAGATCCTACGGTTGACGGGAATTTGTGACTCTGGGGCTTCGGCCTTGGTAGTGAAATTGATGCTAACCATAGATCTATTGGCGGGTGACCATCGATGGTCTATGTGGATTGTGAAACTGTAACTTGCACATGGTTTAGTCCGTCACCCAAACTACACAATTTGAAGTTGTGCAATTGTTGATAGATCAACCACAGTTTTCAATATTTGAGTTGATGAGATCTGACGATACAGAATAATTATGGGATTGGAAATAGCGTGTAGTTTAATTCTCCCTTAACAATCTGCAATCAATCCCTACCCTTGTTCTAGTGCTTCCATATCCAACGGTCCTGGTTTTTCCTGTGGGGATTTCAATCCCGATTACATTTATGCACTATGTTTTCCCTTCTGAGATTCATGTGTGTCATTGACTGTTGACATCAATGACAGTATGTCCAATAGGGTCATGTAATCAAGCATCATTAATTTTTCTCAAATATACATAGATCCTTATCCCCCTTTGTTTCTTTTCTTGGAATACCATAGGACTTATCCACTCTGATTCCTTTATTGGTTCTATGATACCAGCTTCCAACATTCTATCAATTTCTTCCTTCACTTTATTCTTATATATTGAATTCAATCTATAAGGTATTTTCTTGACAGGTCTTGCCTTAGGTTTGAGAGGTATATTCATCTCTCCTAGCTCTCATGTTATGCCTTTCATCTATGTAAATGTCGTTGGGAACATGTCACTATATTCGTGCAGTAACTTTTTTATTTTGTCTACTATTTGTTCATCCCAATAGTCTCCAATGTTTTCCATTTTAGGATTTTCAATTGTCCCAATGTTGACTTTCTTCACTTTGTTTGATGCAACAAATACTTATGACTCCAAATATGGACCTTCCACCTCTCTTTCTCCTTCAATTTTTGTAATCTGAATATTGCACGGGTCATCTTCATCTGGTGCTTCTTCTTTAACATGATAGAATGATAGTAGTTATTTGATTTTTTGTTTGTTCTGTTGTTGATACTCTATCATGATTTCAACCTCTGGTTCATCAACAAATATCACATCTCTTATCTGCTTCAATGTCGAATCAATGTTGGGGTTCTCATGTTCAAATGAGAAGGTTACTACAATTTTTTGTTGTAATGTTGTCCATTTTGTAGTGCCTCTATGCATATCTTGGTCTACATACCAGTTCTCTGGGATTCCTTCAAGTGTGTGGATGAAGTGATGAGGCCATTCTTCTGGTCGTGTCATTCTCCATTGTGTTCTGCACTTCTCCAAGTGTTCTTTTGGTGTTCATTTCCCATCATACCTCTTCATTTTATTGCTCCCCTTCTCTATGTCGAATATAATGTGCAGTAATCACTTACATTGGTACCAGTCCTGAATTGTTTCTTTGTGCGCACCCCACCATCTTACAAGTGTAGCCTTGAATGCAATATCCAGGGATAAGAGCCTCTGATTTTCCAATACTTCCTCTTCATAGTTTTTCAGAAATTCTTCTAATTCATTTACCAAATGAAAACTGGGAGGTTCTCTTATCATTGTACCAACCCATCTTACTGCACGGTCTATTCTTGTGCATCTTCATGTGGAAACTTCATGTAATCTCTACTGCCAATTCTCCAAGCATGTGTCTAAGTCAGAAGCACATGATGTGGTTCTTCTCCAGATGAGTACCCCATATGTAGTTGGGTTAACGTAATATTATTAATGCATGGTAGTTCTGTACAACTGGTTTATTTCCTCCAGTTCCAAAGAAGTGGGTTCTGCAAAGCTTTCTCCTTCTAAGGGATCTAATGGCCATTTTCCTTGTCTTCAAATTGATTATGGCATGTTTATCAAATTCCAAATCCATTCCAATCAATGTTGGATAAGGTGTTGTGCCATCTACTATCTCTATTACTTCAAAGTCTTCCTTAGTGTGCACTCCATCCAAATCTACTGTCACACCTTAAGTCTTCCAATTGGAAAAACTATGTGTTGATTAGTTAATTTCAACTTGATAGGTGAATAGTCTAATGTGGGTTATTCCATACACAACCATGTCTTCTTAGGTAAAACATTGACTTCATAGCCTAATTCTAGTATAATATCACCCATGTTGAAATCTCCAATATCGACATTCAGTTTGAATTCTCTGCTTGTCCTTCTTCTTGAATGAAGATTATTCACTATTTTCCGCTCTAATTTTCCTTTTGACTTTGTGTGATATCTTTCTAACAAGTTTTTAAATATATTGATAGACGATGGTTCATTTAATAACTTGACACGGGATTGCAGAAAAGTTCTTATGTTATTTACTTTCTCTACAGGTTGTGCTTCATTGGTGTGGTCCATTGAGGAAGGCATCTCATACATAAGAGAGTTGTTATTTTGTTGCATAGCTGATGTAGACACAACATGTTGCTTGACAAACTCCTATCTTGTGTCCTTGAGTGTTTCCTTTTCTTCTCATGCATCAAACTACTTCTATGGTTCAAGATTCTTCTTCACCCATTGGTGTTGCACTGGATCTTGTCTCACTACATTAGTTCCTGTCTTATATAATCCTCGCGTGACTATGTTGATATTTCTTCCATTGTCCTTGGCTTCTGCCAAAATACACTGAACATTCTGGTTGTTCTAGTTCATCTTTACTTGGGTCTTTCCCAAAAGTGTTGGACATTCCTCTTTATCATGGTCTGTTGTGTGACAGCACATATAACATGTCGCAGGTGGAAGTGGGCATTCCCTTGCATAATTTCCTAGTTGTTGGAAGTTGCCGAACACTATCATCCCTATGCCTCATCCAAATCCTCCTCTACCTTGTCCTCCACCTCTTTATCCAACTCGATCTCCTCGTGGTGTGTTGTACTGAGGTAACTGGTTATACTACGCGGGGTTATACTATGGTTGTGCAGTGTTATACTAAGGTTGCAAATTGTTATACTATTGTTGCACATTTTTATATGGAGGTGGTACCTGGTTGAATTGAGGTGCAACTTCCCCTTTCATAATTTCTGCTTGCAGCCTATAAGTATCTGAAGTTCTTTCTCTCATTAGCTCCATTGTCCTACAATCTTTATCATCATGACCTACTGACTTGCAAAAATTAGAGTATGAACTCTTGGGTACTATCTAGTACTTTTGCATCATCGAAAAATGATATGGATCATGCCCATGTGTCTTACAGATCTTGCACCATGTTCCTCATTTTGGAAAAGGGTTTGGTACTCATATTGGCATATATTGCGCGAAAGTTGGACATTCATTCTTGTGGTGTCCTTATGTCTTGCATGTGGTACACCAAAGAACTTCTCTTTTTTCTTTTCCCTTATTCTGGTTAAGTTGAAATGTGAGGCTCTTGATATCCTCCTTCAGTTCCTCTATTGTTGAATATGTCTTCTGATACTAGTTTTCTTCCAGTTGTAAGGCTACTTGCAGAGCCTCTTCATGAGTTTGGATTTTTTATTGTCTTAATGGGTATTTCAAATGTGGTAGCAGTGAATTCACAAATATATGTCTGATCAATCTCCCAAATAGACTCACCTGGTTTTTTCCTGATTTCAATCATCTCATTCATTTACCGATATTCTAAACTAGGCTTCTAAAACTCATTTATGAGTCATTTCTTTACATCTTCAATAGTCTGTGTTGCTCCTGGTGGATTGTTTACATCTAGGCTCATGTACCAATCCAGTGTGTAGTCTCTTAGTGTGATAGATAATTAGTCAAGTTTTGTATTCGCGTTTTTTTATCTTCTTTGCTTCCCAAATCTTCTCACAAATGAATAAGTGCTTTTCAAGGTCCTCTGATGCCTCTCCTCAAAATTCTGGTAACCTGATGGTGGGATCATGTCCTGCCATTTTGAACTATGTTGAACTAATACCTTTGCGTGATGTATATAATTTAATGTTACTTCATGAAATAGCTCCTCTAGTTGTTTCTCCTTGTTTGGATATGTTTCTTGATGTCTTTCTTCCACTAAAATTTAGTTGTCTAAATGGTGGTGTTCTTTCTGGTGTACTAGTCGCACATGGGGTTATGGGTTCCACACAGACATTGACCTGGATTGGATTTTTTCCTTCTGTTATTTCCCTTAGACCTCCTATATTCCTTTCATATGTTGCATGTAGGATTTCTTCAATCTTATCCACATCCCGTAGATCCTCTACCTCTTCCTCATAACTTTCCAAGCCCTCTATATCAACTATGGCTCTCTTCTTATTATTCATCTTATATTGGTAGGGTACTCCACTGTGCCTCTTTCCATCTGATGACATTATCTGCTTTATATGATCTTCCTCCATCATGATTGGGTCCATGTCTTCCTTCTTTATCTTATCCATTTCTTCCTCCATTGCTCCACCTCTTGTCAATGATTCCCCCCTTCCCCCATGCATGCAGGGAAGTTTAGTTGTCATATTCCATCATCATCACACCATTGTTATACAATAAAATATTTATTGAAGTGTACAACGATATGATATACCTACCTCTGGGTCCTTTTAGAAACTCTTTCTCTGTTGCATTGTAAGACTTCACGATATCTACTGCAAATTCAATAATAAACCCTGCAATAATATTGTCTAACCAGAAATCTATTGCGCATGTAAATTTGTTGTTAACTTGTTGTAGCTATGCGATCTCCACAAGATTCCACTCCAGTTGTCTAATTTGATTTTTTGGGTGGTTTTATTTTAACCTCAATAGCCACTCCTACAAAAAATGTGGGAAATAATAGAAAAATACCTCATGCAAGCTGCTAAACACGTATTTATCTATATATTTGCGGGGTGTTAATTTAGGTTTTTTGTTATCCTTCTACGCAAACTCAAGTTCCTTTGTTTTCAGCCATCTTTCGATCTCCACCTTCGCTGGATTCCATGGTTTGAACATTCATTTTTATACCTTCATTCTCCGCATGCTTCTTCTATGGGTCCCATCCACTCAATTCTATGTAGTTCCATCTGGAAAAAAAAAACATTTGTTGGTTTATATTTCTTCCTTCTGCTTCTTTGGCTGACCCAGGTTCAGATCTGAACAGGCTTCCAACAAAATCCTCTAAAACTATCGACCCTCCTGGTAAACCAGAAGGAAACACAATGCACAAAGTGCACTGCGCAATCTCACCCAATATAGTTCTATGGGTGACTGCAATGATCAAGTGATTGCAGTCTAAGAATGAGTGGGGATCCGGGATTGTATTTTATCTTCTTCAGTCCTTAAACTGATTGTTCAGTCTATTATTCCTAGGATTCATTCATCTTTTAAGCCCATGCATGCATTCTAATAGATCTAACTCAATCATTCATTCATCCATTCATAATCTAACTACTTGTTAGCGCCGCCATTTTTTATTTCCATTTAAAGTTGTTTTTAGTCACGTTGTGACCCATGCGTCCAAACATGTGAAGTTAGGTACGTAAAAATGAAAGGGTCTAAATCGGTAACTGGTCAGTTGGCCCTTGGAAACAGGAAGGGGTGTCATGTCATTCCCAAAGAGTCAGGTCCTGTCAAAAGTTAGTCTTTACGTGCCCCAGGTCAAGTCAAGTAGTTAATGGAAGTCATTTTGGTAAGTGTTGTGGCTATTATAAGTTCATCATGAGGGCCTAAGGAATGAAAAATCATGGCGTTTGCATCACGTATTCCCTGCAAACCTTATTGCATGTACCTTGCATGCAGGTATGTGTTATGGAAGATCTTTGTTTTGATTCACAACATCTAGTCACCATGAATTCATTGTTCTTTGGAATGATTCTTCCTTCCATTCGATCTGTTATAAATACCAAAGTTTGTACACTCAATTTGTTCATGAAATTAGATTCAGGATGTGTCTGTAAGTTTTCTCATAGTCCCAGATCGATCGAATTTTCCATTTTGGGCATCCACCCGATATACTGGGCACAAGACACATATCGATCGTGCCATGGTGACCTCTCAGAACAAGAATAAGGGTACACATAGTGGACGGATCTCTAGACTTGAACCTCAGAGTGATTAGGATTCATTCTCACTCACAATGGGCATCCCCAAAGATAAAAAGGGGATTTCGCCTTCACCCACAGGGACGACGACATCACACCATGCAAAACTTGGAGTGGAAGAAACTACGCAGGAAGGAAGGAAAGCATGAGCCCCATTTCCCCGAAAGCATATAACTCGGAGAAGGGGCAGGCCAAGGAAGAACAAGGAAATTGAGGAAATGCAAATCTTAGATGATCCATGCGCATGATCGATCATTGAACAATTACTTATGTGTGTCATCTGGCTGGAGCCTTTGGAAGGCACCAACCGAGAAAGTGGCATTAGAACGAGGAGGATGTATGCCGCAAGTTCAAATGATCAAGAGACAGCTCAGTATCTGAAACAAGCGAAGCTAGCCATCATCGAACTATACCAAGAAATCAAGGAGCTAAGACAACAGCTGGCTATGAAGATCACAGAAGCATCAACAACATGAGATCGTGAAGGGAATGTGATGTGGCTCAAAAGAAATCTCCGGGAAGCGTAGGATACGATTGTACAGTTGTGTGAAGCACAGAGGCTATCGGAAGAAAGGCATGCCAGACACTCTAGAGAAGGTGAAGAGGTTGAAGGGATCCCGCGTAACTCCCACCAATGAGCAGAAGAAACAATATTATCTGAGCTTGTTCATGTATTTGTAAACATAAGGCAAATCTTGACAATTTTTTAAGGAAACATCGCCCAATACATTTCACCATTTTTATAACAGTCGTGACTGCCTACAGCCACTTGATGTGCACACTTCCCCCAGCAGGATGAGCGCACGGCAGAAAACCAAAGTTGTTACAGCAGACAACAGGACTCTGACATACACTTGTCCACCCAAATACCTAATCGACAACTGAATCCTCGTGGTGGATTACAATGATCATGATGTAGCCAGATGTACCTTTTGTCTATTTTTGTAAAATGTCATGCAAAGAGTTTTATAACGCAGAACAGTCAGTTCCCTAGTTTGTAGGGATAGTAGTTAGAAGAGTAGGGTAGCCCAAGTAGCGCCCTCGTTTATATATTTGATCTTTTTGATGTAAGTCAGGTTGGTTTGTAAAATTGGTATAGACAATAGCTATTGTATGTAATTTGAGGTCAACCAAAACTTAATGCAAAAGTCTTGTAACTTTGATGAAAAGATTCTAATTGTAGTAGTTGGGTGTATTGTTTTCCCTTTCTTGCGTATGTGCTTCCTATTATCTTTTTCCATATCTTTTTTTGTCTACTTCAAAATAAATTTTCAAACCTGTGGATTCATTGCACATCACCCCTTGTTTGTGCCACTTAGACAAAATGTTTTCCTCTAAAATTTAACTCTGAATTCACCTGTAGCGGTGCTTCGAGCTACTTCCTGTAATTTCTTTATGTGACACATTACTCTTTTGCACCGAATATTGTTGTTCACTTAGCCTTTATCCTCTCAAAGTTCAGTCACCAAGCCATTTTTTTATGTTTTTTCCTTGAATTGATTCCATAGCCCAAAGTCTTATTTTCTTGCGCCAATAAAACTACAACCCATTATATCAAAGGTGTTAAATCTAGCCATTGCTTTAAAGCCATATCTCACACAGAGATGGAGGCTCCTGAGAGAGCCCTCCCCAGGTTCAAAAGGCTAGTTTCAGGCCTCAAAGTTGGTTGAAAAAGTTACCTCCGTCGTATGTTTATCAACCGAACAGATTTACAAAGTGCTAACATTTTGGCGTCGTTATCGAGGATGAAATTGAATAGATTTTCCCTGGGAGAACGACTAACATTGCAGTTCGACCCCTAAGGGTAAAAAAGGGACAAAAACCCATACCGACTAAAACCTTTACTCTGGTGACTCCAGTCAAAAAGACCAGTAGGATCAAGTAGCGCAATTCAGGAACCCTGGCTCTGAAGACAATCTATACCAGAGAAAATCCTGACCCAAACCCTATGGAGCCTATGTACGAACCCGAGAAGATTCTGCGCAACACTAGAGAGCAAGTGTCGGACCCGTTCTATTTCCTGGATAGAAGCCTGTCCTCACCTAAATACAGCGCTCAAAGCATTGGTGACCTAGATTTTGATGAGTTATTTGAGCAAACCTGTTTTGGTCTAAGTCAGAATCCAGCTTGGATAAGATAGATTTAGACCAGAAGAGATTCCATGCCCTAGTGTCTAATAACATCCCTCAAGTCCCAAGCCCTCCTAGACCCATGGCCGCCAGATTTCCCCCCCTCATTCTGCCTGCCCAACTTCATGATTTGCCCCAAAATTATGGCCAGATGATTAATCTCTACGATGATGAAGGGAGTGTTTCGACCGAGAAGCATCCGGACTGGTTCAATGATTTCATTGACTTGGAAGAGGTAGATTATGCAGACAAAAAAATGAGATTATTCACACAGAGTTTTGCGGGGGAGGTGAGGAAATGGTTCAAATCCCTACGACCAACAAGTATTCCAGACTTCACCGCATTCGAAACATATTTCATCAATAGATGGGGAGACAAGAAGAAACCCTTGTAGTTGTTAACGCAGTACAATAACATGAAGAAGGCATCAAAAGAGACAATGTAAGAATTCTCATCCCATTTCATGAAATTTTATAACTCGATTCCAGTAGAAGTCCAGCCACCTCTCGGGGTTGTGTAGTTGCGATAAGCTGACTCCTTCGACAATGATTTTGCCTTGCTGTTGAGAGAGAGAATATCAGTAAGCCTAGATGTGATAATGAGCAATGTGATTGAGGTCAAGGTGAATATGATGGGGTCAGGGAAGATCAAACCAAGATTCAATGGAGGCAAGAAGAGGCCCCAAGGAGACGCGTATCCATCAACGTCGAGATCCATAGATGACAAATTCGACTTAATGATGAGAACCATGGAGAAGCTAATGGAGAAAATGTTTATGGGAAATAGACCCATTGCTCGAGAACAATAAGACCCCCAGACCAGGAATCAGAACCTCGGGAAGGGTCAAGCTCCTCAGATCATACAGAGAGAGAAGAGAGATCAAGGTGACCAGCAGACAAGGCCTCCTTTCCAAAACAACTATGTGTATGAAGACTTTGACCAGATGTTTGAAGAATAAATTCATTGTTGCGATGACAAGAACCCATGCGTATTTTTGACAAATACCGAACATGATCGGTACATGAGCCGAAAAGATGATTTTATGATGGATACAGATGACGCATGGATATGGGAAACTGATGATGCATTTTCCTGGGAGACAGAAGAGTTCAAAAAAGGTTACCAGAATGCCATCATGCAGTTCCAGAAAAGATACAACATCGGGAGAAAGGAAGCATCTATCGAGCCTCAGTAAACAAATCCCATGAGGAAACCTCGGACGGACACCCCTTCCATAAGTCGACCGAGGCCAGACAGCGTGACCAAGGATGTGATGGAGAAGGAAAAGTCGAAGGAAGAGGCCCCGAAGAAAACTCCGGATGCAAGCCGAGAAGTGAGTGGAAGAGAGGTAGAGAAAGTATGTCCTCCTTTTAATTTTGAGCATTAAATGGCTAAAATCAAAATCTTTGTCCCATTCAATGAACTCATCATAAAGGGAAAGTATCGGGAGTAGATTATTAAAATGTTGAAAATGTGAGGGACCCCCGATACTTTGAATGTATAAGACGATCACCCTGCTATTCTTTTTTTTTAGCGCGTTGAGGAGATGAGTGATACCGAGGATGTACCTTCATTCTACGTCAATCTAAAATTTCATGACATGACCCTAAATAACTCCATGCTATATTTTGGTGCGTCGCACAACCTCATGCCAAAGGTGATCATGGATGAATTGGGTTTGGACATCACTAGGCCCTACAATGATCTTTTCTCTTTCGATTCGAGGAAGGTCAAGTGCTTGGGTCTCATCAAGGACTTGGTTGTATCATTGGTCCAAATCCCTTCGAAGAACATGGTTATGGGCGTGGTCATGGTGGACATACCCCCTAAGTTTGGCATGTTGTTGTCCAGATCATGGGCTACAAAGTTAAAGGGGACCTTGCAATGGACATGTCATATGCCACCATTCCTATTTTTGGCCAGGACAGATGGTTGTACAAAGAAGTGCTACTGAAATACATGGTGAGCAGCAAGATGCAGCCAAATAACCACCCCATACACTCCATTGACACTAAGGTTGGTTCTTCTATTTTCTAAAATGACTTGAGTTTTGAAGAGGAAGAACCAACAGTCATCGCGACGACCGATGAGGAAACCACGTGGAAAGCGGCAGAGTGTGCTGACCTAAAAGACCATGCAGAAGACAAGGTATAAAACATGAGTTTCGATGGTAGTGTTAGCAAGGAAGGGGCAGGTGCTGGTGTGTGGGTAAGCCCCCCTGAAGTGGGCACGAAGCTGTGCTCATACAAGCTCAAATTTGAATGCATGAACAACATGGTCGAGTATGAGGCATTGATTATGGGCCTAAAGGTGTTGAAATAATTAGGCACAAATAGGATAGCAATGCGCGGAGACTCAAAACTGGTCATAAACTAGATTAAAGGCATATACCAAAAAAACCACCCTAGGCTAGGAGCATACAAAAACATGGTGTTGGACCTCCTCGAGGAATCTTCATAGCATGACATATGTTATCCCGAGGGAGCAAAATCAAATCGTCGATGCGTTGGCCACCTTAGCCTTATTTTTTAAGATATCCATCTTCCCCAAAAAAAATACGAGATCGAATTCAAACACCGGTTGACAGTGCCTGATAATATAAAATATTGGCAAGTGTTTGAGGATGATAAGAAGGTAGAAAAATTTCTTCAGATGAGTGACAAGTTCACTAATACAAACATTGATGATGAATGTTGTTGCGACGAAGATGGGAGTGCGGATGCACGCAATAATGACGACCCTTTCTAGAACCAGATCATGGGAAGGGACATAATTCAACTGAAAAATAATATCAGTCTGAAGAGGTTAGTGTCGTTGGAAAATTTGTTTGACAAAAATGACATGGACAAAAATTCCAAGATCACTGTAAGCAAAGAGGACGTGGAGGACTACAACATCGGGACTGAGGAGAACCCGAAAATGATAAAATTATCGAAAACGCTTAGTCCAGAGTTCAGGAAAGACTATGTCAAGCTCATGAAGGATTTCCCCAATGTTTTTGCATGGATCTATGGTGATTTGAAGGTGTATGACACCAAAGTAATTCAGCATGTCATCCCTCTCAAAGAATATCAGAAGTCATTCAAAAATAAGTTGCGTCGGATAAATCCCCTGCTACTGTCATTGATCGAGAAAGAGGTAAATAAAATGTTAGAAGATAAGATTATCGTTTCTTTAAGATTCTCGAAATGGGTAGCTAATTTAGTACATGTAAGAAAGAAGAGTGGTGAGATAAGACTTTGCGTGGACTTCCGAAACTTGAACAAAGGGTCCCTAAAGGACCACTACCCTCTCCCTAAAATGGACTATATCCTACAAAAGGTGGTAGGGTCCCAGAAGATGTCCATGTTAGATGGATTTTCGGGGTATAATCAGATCATGGTCCACCCAGACGACAGAGAAAAAACACCTTTCACAACTCCATGGGGAATGTTCATGTACGCAAAGATTCCCTTTGGCCTGATGAACGTGAAGCTACCTTCCAAAGGGCAATGGATATCGTGTTTTTCAATGAAAAGGACAAGTTCATTGTGATCTATCTGGACAACATCATGGTATACTCTACCTCCGACAAGTGACACCTCGAGCACCTGAAGAAAGTTTTCTAGAAGTGTAGGAAGTTCATCATATCGCTAAATCCAAAGAAATCATATTTCGGGGTGGAAGAAGGGAAGTTGTTGGGACACATTATCTCCAAGAAAGGCATTAATATAGACCCCATCAGGGTTGAAGGAATCTTGAAGATAGGCACTATGCGCAATAAAAAAGAAATGCAATCCTTCCTAAGAAAAGTAAACTTCTTGAGGAGATTCATCCCGAACCTGGCAGAAATCATAAAACACTTAACCTGCATGCTCAGGAAGGGAAACGAGATCAAGTGGAACATGGAGGAAACAAATTGTTTTGAATATATCAAGGTGGCGCTGACTAAATCTCCTGTGTTATCCAGTCCAAACTTTACGAAAGATTTCATCCTATTTTCATTCGCCTCAGAACACACTATTGTTAGTGTGTTGTTGCAGAAAGACGAGCAGAACTTTGAAAAACCCATAGCCTATTTCAGTCAGATGCTGCGTGACGTTCCACTAAGGTACGACATTATGAAAAAACAAGTATACACCTTAGTGAAATATTTGAAAGACTTCAGGATGTATGTATTGCACTCCCATGTCATTTCTTATGTGCCCATCAACTCGATAAAGTATATCCTGACTCAACCTGACTCTGAAGGGAGAAGAGGCAAGTTGATAGCGGCCATGCTAGAATACAATATTGAGATCAATCCTACAAAACTAATCAAGGGTCGAGGCCTTGCGAAGTTAATGGTGTAGTCAGACTGCGACGTCGTGGGAATGAATTCCATTGTTGATCTGTTGGAATGTCGTTAAGAAGAAACGATTGCGTAGGTATATCAAGATTTCATCGATTCGTCATGGTATGCAGACATCATCTATGTGTTGGAGAATCTCCAGGCCCCTCCAGACGTAAGTAAGACTAAGGCCATATTTCTCAAACTTAAAGAGGTTAAGTTATGCATCCTAGACAACTCACTCTACTGGAAATAACCTAGGGGAATATTGTTCAGTTGTTTGTTGTAAAATGATGCAAAGCGGGCCATACAATAATTTCACAAAGGTGATTGCAGAGGACACCACTGCTGTAAAACCACCGCGCACAAAATCCTAAGGGCAGGTTACTACTAGCCTACAATATTTGTTGACGTGTATAAAGAGGTCTCCAGCTGCCATGAATGTCGTATTTTCGACGGGAGAAGAAAGCTGCAACCCCTACCACTAAAGTCGATCTCAGTCGAAGCACCTTTCATGCAGTGGGGTCTGGATTTCATAGGGGAAATAAACCCACCATCCTTTGAGAAGCACAAGTGGATACTCATGGCCACTGACTACTTCGCAAAATGGATAGAAACCATCCCTACAAAGCAAGCTACCGACGCAATCATCATCTAATTTCTAGAGATAAATATTTTGTCGAGATTTGGATGCCCCGTCAAGATCATAACAGACAATGTGGTCGCATTCAAGTCCAAGAGGATGGAAATTTTTTGTCAAGATTACCATATAACCCCGGGGAATTCCACTACGTACTATCCACAAGGAAATGGGTTAGCAGAATCCTCAAATAAGAGCCTAACCAAGATCATCAAAAGACTCATGCAAGACAATAAGAAAGCTTGGCATAAAAAGCTTATATATGCGCTATGGGAAGATCAGGTTACCACCAAGAAGTCCATCTCAACGTCACATTTTCATATCGTTTACGATGCAAACGCAATCTTCCCTACCTCATTGGGGCCACCCGTCAGAGAGTTGTTGCAAGAGTAGGAGGTCGAGCCAAATGATGCACAGAGGATAATAAATCAACTAATTCACACACAGTAGGCAGGGGAACAATTGTATAATCGATCACAAATCCATCAAGAGAGGATGAAGACAGCCTTCGACAAGCGTTCTAAGAAAGAATATTTTCAAATAGGGGAGTTGGTGCTGAGATGGGACGCGAGGAATGAATATAAAGGGAAGCATGGAAAGTTTGACCACCTTTGGATAGGTCCATTCAAAATCAACACGTATTGCGGGAATAATGCTTATTTCCTAGAATGATTAAATGGAGAATGCCTTGGTTGGGGGCCTATAAACGACAAGTTCCTCAAGCATTACTTGACAAAATAAAATTCGTTTAAGTCATTTGTCATTGTAAATAGTCATTTTATTTTTGAGTCGAGACAGTTGGTCAACAGAAAATTGAAACCCGAAGTGAAGGCCCTAAGTTTATGTTGAGTCTTTAGAAGCTGCGTTGATAAGTTTAGGCTGTGTTTTTTTTTTTGTATTACAGTGCCAAAGAGTCGAAATAAGGCCCAATGGTCAAGCACCTGGTCTACTATTATTTGCTACCTGGCGGAGAGGATAGCATCCCCGTTGGAGCTAGCTGTTAGCGCCGCCATTTTTTATTTCCATTTAGAGTCGGTTTTAGTCACGTTGTGACCCATGCATCCAAACATGTGAAGTCGGGTATGTAAAAATGAAAGGGTATAAGTCAATAAGTGGTCGGTTGGCCCTTGGAAACAAGAAGGGGTGTCAGATCTGAATCATATGTAAATATTATGGGCATGTCTTTCCCAAAGAGTCGGGTCTTGTCAAAAGTTAATCTTTGTGTGCCCCAGGTCGAGTCAAGCAGTTAATGGAAATCATTTTGGCAAGTGTTGTGGCTATTATCATTTCATCATGATAATAGATGAGTCGCACGCACGATTGATCGTTGAACAATCACTTATGTGTGTCATCCTCCTAGAGCCTTTGGAAGGCACCAGTCAAGAAAGTGGGAACAGAATGAGGAGGATGGATGTCACGGGTTCAAATGATCAAGATACAACTCAACAGTTGAAACAAGCGAAGCTAGCCATCGTCGAACTGTACCAATTAAACAAGGAGTTGAGACAACAGTTGGTGACAAAGATCATGGAAGCATCAACAAAACGAGATCATGAAGGGAACGTGACGTGGCTCAAAAGAAAGCTCCGAGAAGCGCAGGATACGATTGTACAACTGCGTGAAGCTCAACGGTTGTCGGAAGAAAGGTATGCTAGACACGCCATAGAAGGTCAAGCGACCAAAGGGATATCCTGTGAAGCTCCTTCCAATGAGAAGAAGAAACAATATTAGCCAATTTTGTTCCTGTATTTGCAAACAGAAGGCAAATCTTGAAAAAAAATTAAGGAAACATCGCCCAAAACATTTCTCCATTTTTATAACGACCGTGACTGCTTACAACCACTTCACGTGCACAATTCCCCCAATAGGATGAGCATGTGGCAGAAAACCAAAGTTGTTACAATAAACAGTAGGACTCTGACAGACACTTGTCCATCTAGATACCTGATCGACAATCGAATCCCCATGGTGGATTACATCGATCATGATGTAGCTAGATGTACCTTTTGTCTATTTTTGGAAAACGTCATGCGAAGATTTTTGTAACACAGAACAGTCAATTCCCTAGTTTGTAGGGATAACAGTTAGAAGAGTAGGGTGCCCCAGGAAACGCCCTCATTTATATATTTTATCTTTTCGATGTAAGCCAGGTTGGTTGGAAAAAAATATATATACAATAGTTATTGTATGTAATTTGAATTTGACCGAAACTTAATGCAAAATTCCTCTAACTTTGATGAAAAGATTCTAATTGTAGCAGTTGGATGTATTTTTTCCCTTTCTTGCATATGTTGTTCCTATTATCTTTTTCCATATCTTTTTTTGTCTACCTCAGAATGAATTTTTGAACCTGTGGATTCGTTGTGCATCGCCCCTTGTTCATGCCACTTAGACAAAACATTTTCCTCTAAAATTTAACTCTGAATTCACCCGTAGCAGGGCTTCAAGTTACTTCCTGTAATTTCTTTCCGCCACACATTCCCGGTACCTGATTCCCCGAATTGATGACCTCCTTGATCAACTCACGGGGGCCAAATACTTTAGTAAGATTGATCTGAAGTCCGACTACCACCAGGTCCGGATAGAACAGACAGATGTATGGAAGACCGCCTTCAAGTCAAAGGAAGTCCTTTTTAAATGGTTGGTCATGCCCTTTGGTTTGAAAAATGATCCAACCACTTTCATGAGGATGATGGACGATATCCTACGACCATTCACCAATACTTTTGTAGTGGTGTATCTGGATGACATTCTAATTTACAGAAAGACTTGGGCCGAACACTTGCAGCATATTCAGTCGGGTTCTACACACCCTGCGGCAGCACAAGCTATACACCAACTTGAAAAAATGCTCCTTCAGCATGGACAGGGTCCATTACCTGGGCTACATCATTGATCAACATGGCGTAAATGTGGATCTAGCCAAGATCCAAGTCATCTGTGACTAGCTAGCCCCAACAACACTCACTGAGCTTCGAAGCTTCTTGGGCCTTGCCAATTTCTACCGCAGGTTCGTGTTGGGTTTCTCCCATATTGCATGGGCCCTCAGCCAAATAAATAGGGGTGGTGGTAAGGAAAAATTTGTGTGGGGCCGGTCCCAACAACAAGTGTTCGATGATTTGAAGCAGCGCTTGTGCTCATCCCCAGTACTTTCACTACCATACCTGTAGCATCCTTTTGAGATCGAGACAGATGCTTCAGACTATGTTGTGGGTGTCGTTCTCACTCAACACAGCCACCCTGTGGCCTATCATAGTGAGAAACTGTCAGATACTATCCGTAAGTACCCTACTTACGAAAAAGAAATGTACTCCATCATGCATGCATGCCACCAGTGGAGACATTACATTCTTTGGAAGGAGACAGTCATCCACACTGATCATAAGCCACTGCAGTTCATGTAGACACAGGGAAAATTGCAGAATGACCGCCATCAAAAGTGGTCCACATACTTGCAACAATTCCACCTCAACATCAAGTATAAAACATGAAGCACCAATCGCATCGTTGATTGCCTCAACAGACCGCCAGTCGTGGCACTCACCATGGTGCTAGACTCTTGCGGCCAAGAGACATATGGATGGCCCCAACTCTATGAGACAGACCCTGACTTCGCCACCACCTACCAAATGTTGGGTGCAAACACAATTGTCGATAATTTCCATCTTCAGGATGGGTTGTTGTGTCATTTGGTCCATATCCGTGTTCCATCAAGTGAGCGAGTGAAGCTGATATGGGAAGCCCACTACAGTTGGGTGGCAGGACACTTCACCATTGAAAAGATAGTGGCAATGCTACAGAAACATTTCTACTGGCCGAAACTTCGACAGGAGGTCAGCAAGTATATCAGGTCGTGCACTGGCTGTGCTATTGCCAAACCGACCACTAAGAAATAGGGCCTATACACCCCTCTTCCTACTCCTAAAAGGCCATGGGAATCCATCTCAATGGACTACATGTTTGGCCTCCCGTCCACCAAGCGGGGAAATGACTGTGTTTTTGTGGTTGTTGATCGCTTTTCTAAGATGGCGATTGCGGTTGCCTGCAAGAAGAGTATCACAGTAGAGGCCACTGCCAAGCTCTTCTTTGAACGAGTCTGGGTACATTTTGGAATCCCACAAACCATTTTCTCAGATCAGGATATTCAATTTCTCATCACATTCTGGTCGAGCCTCTGGTCACTGTTGGACACCAAGCTCACCAAATCCATGACCTTCCACCCCCAGACAGATGGCCAAACTGAGGTTGTAAATAGAATGATTGTGCATATCCTTTGCATGTATAATTCAAAGCACCCTCGCACATGGGATGAGAGCCTTCCCTATGTTGAGCATAGCTACAACTGAGCCCTGCATAGCTCAACCGGCCACAACCCCTTTCAAGTGGGGTTGGGATTCCAACCATTGGGACCCATAGATGTTGCACTTCCCCTTGCGGTCACCTCGACCGACTCATCTCCTGCTCCAACTGAAGCTAACAAAGCCACCCAGTTCATTGAGCGGATCCAGCACATCCGCCAACAAGTTCAAGATATCCTACAGAAGTCCAATGACAAGTACAAACAGCGCCATGATCAACATCGGGTGCCGCATAAGTTTTAGGTGGGTGACAAAGTTTGGTTGCACTTGCAGAAAGAACATCATATAGGACCCCATCAGAAGCTTTTCCCACTCCATTATGGGTCGTACACTATCACCAATGTCATGGGGGATAATTCTTTTGAGCTCAACATTCCTCCTTTCCTTGGTCTGCACCCAGTGTTCAACGTGGATCTCCTTCGCCCTTATTTCCCACCATTATTGGACACCTCAGAAGTAGCAGAACAACTAACACCAACAGAGCTCAACCCTGATTGCCTACAACATGAATCTAATGATCATATTGTGGACAGACAGATGAAGGTCACTTGACAACAAAGGATCCATCTTTATCGAGTCGTCAAGGCAAGGCAACTCCTGCACCAAGGCAAGTGGCTCACCCGGGGCCAAATTTAGCAGAAATTTCCTCATCTGATCGAGGACCTCAACGGAATGGAGACCATTTCTTCCTAAGGAGGGAGGAATGATCCAGATGGATATCGGGGGCCACCCACCTTTTCCAACTGTCTCAAAACAGTTTTCTGACAATTTTGGCAATTTACTATTTTTAGCAGTTTTAACTTCCGGGGCCATTTTGAGGGCCTAAATGAAGGTTTTTCAATATCAATATCCTCAATGATAACCAAAGGCATAATTGAGCCCCCAAAATAAATCTCCTCGACGATACCTTTCCAACGGGCTATCACACGCCTAAAATGAAGATCGTATGCAAAAGTTACGACCACGGGAAGTTGATGTACTAACTTACCCAAACGGGGCCCACATGACTTTTGACGCTTCATCTCCTAGGGTTAGGTTTTTGGATGCCTAGGATTTTTGGCATTCTTTCTTATTGTAAAAAGGCCTTCAGAGCCTCATTGTAACTCTTCTTATTTCGAATGCACGCTACCGTCACATCTCTTCTCAGAGATAACTTATAAGTCGCCACCATTCCATCAAGCTTGTTTCCACTGCATTTTACAGTTTCAACTTTATTTCATTATTGAATAGAAAACCAGTTTTACTGTATCTCTATTATTTTGTGTTAGGCACCTATTAATAATATGTATTCATTTCGTTCTGCTCATAAAATCCATATCATAAAGCCATATCCTGCACAGAGACAAAGTCTCCTGAGAGAGCCCTCTCTAGGTCCGGAAGGCTAGTTTCGAGCCTCAAAGTTGGTTAAAAAAGTTACCTTCATCGTTTGTTTATCATCCAAATAGATTTTCATAGTGCTAACACTACTGAAAAAAGGTAAATATACAAGAACTATCACAGATAACACATGTTTTATCGTGGTTCACCCCCTCCTGGGCTATGTCCACAAAGATCTGACTTCTCTTCTCTTTTATTAAGTCTGTTGCAAAATCTAGCGATGTGCGCATTGCATATTTCTCCTTACAAGCATAAAATGGGTTTAAGAACTTCTATGAGGCAGACTAGATCACACTAGGCTCCTCATCCTGTGATCTAACTCTCAAGATCCGACCTATTGACTCTTCTTCGACTCAATATCTTACAAAAATATCAGATCAATAACTGAACTAGGAACTTTGGAACCCCAACCTAGACCTCCTAGGTTCTTATTTATACTATTTTACAATATTATTAGTCGTTACAATCTCTACCAAAACCCTAACCCTAACATGGTTAGGTCTAACTTCCTGCATGCCTTGCATGTTGATTTTCCTCGCACATGTTTCTTTCCCTGCCAGTTGTTATTGTCCAAAATTGGGCCTCACCTTCCAAAAATAGACCTTTCCTCAAACTAGGTCTACACCCAACAGGGAGACACACCCTTATTCCCTTGCGAAGGACGATAAATACTTGGGTTGCATTTGCACAAGGGCGAGGCAACTTGGTAGAATGCCTAAGGAGTGGACCTGTCTACCCTTAACAACATGGTTGTGTCAGAGAGATGGAACGACTCGACCGACACACCCACAAAGAGGCACGAAGATCCGCATAAGGGGGATCATGAGACAAGGGGTGTGCACCCAAGAATGGGGCACGTCGATCCAAGATATAATGATTGGAGAGAACATGGGATTAGATGGGTTCCCTAGGTCCATGGAAGGGCACGACAGTTGGTTGAGTATGACAATTCACGAAGGGGCACAAAGCACTGAAGAGACACAATGTTTCATAAAAAGTGACTCTTGGATTCCATATAAAGGAAAGGGTGCACAAACAAACGAAGATGAGGAAAAAACAAGAAGAGAAAGACATGGAGCTTTGAGGCTGGCTGCACTAGAGGGGCGCACCTCAGGCTAAGGAAAGGAGGAATAAAAAAGGGGATTTGTTGATGTTCAGATTGGTCAAGATCCAAACAACAACCTCAAGAGGATAAAATATCCCCCTACATTTTAATAGAGGTGGTTCTCCTCCCTTATATGTTGGAATATTCTTGGTATGATTCTACGGTGGATGCAAAGGGTGAATGCTAAAGAGAAAACTCTGAAAGATCTCATAATAATGCTTGTGTATAAAAATGTACAACCATTATATACAATTATTCAAATATACAAATATACATAAGAACATTTAAAGAAAGAAAAGATAAAATGTGTCATCAAAGATTTGTGTATACAAGGTTTTGGTGTCTCCTTTCAATGGACAATCTATCCTTCTTGTAAAATAAAATGAACCTGGAATCTACTATGATTTTTTGCAAGTTGAAATAAAAATGGGCACGTCTTCAAAGAACTTTAAATGATAACTCCATTACAATTCAAAAACTATTTTGATAGGAAATACATTTGAAATCACAAGTTTTCATCTTAAATTCTGAGAGATAACTAAGGTAGTGCCCCAAAATAGTTCTTTGCAGGATAAATTTATAAAAATATTTCAATATGAAAAGTTCAATAATGTCTGGAACAAGAGAACTGAAACAACTTCAACAATGTTTCAATGACAACTACATGAACTGAAATAAATTGCATCTACTTTTTACAAGTAGAGATTATGCTCTTTTGGACTTGAAATGTTACAAGATTATTGAATATTTCTAGAGAAAGAACTACTTATACCAAAATCTCCTTGTTTTCTATACATTCATGGATGATTTGATGGAAAGAAACAGAAAGGAACAAGATGTAGAGAGAAAAGGTTTAGTAGGCCAATCCATTGAATCTTGGAAAGATAGAGCTTTTCTTCTTGCAGACTCTTCACCAATGTACAAACTTTTGACTTCCAACCCCTTGACGGTGCCTTCTCTTGCCTTTTTAAAATCTGCTTTCAATGTTCTTGAAGTAGTTAGGGTTTGTCTTTCTAGAATTTTCCATACAATTCCTTTTTGGAGTAAACCAATTTTAATTAATTCTTCATTGAAGTATCATTAATGAATTTATTTCATTGAAATTCGTGCCTCCAAGTGGGACCCACTTAATCCTTTAATAAAATTTATTTAATAAACTTTATTTTAAAGTTTTCAAGTTGACTGCCTTTTACAAAAGTGGATTGTGTTTTAATTTTTTGAGCAAGACTTTTTATCCTTGAGCCATGGAAATCATTATAAGAGAAATATTCATCATTCCATCTTTCCAACAAGTCCCCTTGAGCTATATTTGTAGCTTTGTATCTCAAGTTATAGCCTTGGAGGAGTCGAGGTTCCAAAATGTTTTATCATCTAGTCATGAAAATACAGTTGACTATTATTTTAATTTATGGAGAAGTTATGGCCAAATTTATCCCTTGAAACATATTCCATCATCTTCCTTGTCTAATTATATTTCCAACGAGGTATATTTTACCCCAAACGGACGTCTGGATCTCAAGTTATGGGCATCAAAAATTCACTACTCAGTAGTCGTCCATCAATTTTGTGGATTGATCCTAGACATTGATTAACATTCTCCCTTTAAAATCCCACATGCATTTTGGTGATGAGGATTTTAACGTTTATAACGAAAATTATTTCATATTCTTCATGTGGAATAAAGGAGACTATGGAGGTCGAGCCTTAGGAAAGTTTCATGAATTAATAAAATTTTGATAGCCCACTTGCACAATCAACGTCCATGTAATTGCCTAGTCATCATCAAGTCAGCGACACATGTCACATTGTAGTAGGTTGAGTGGTCTACCATGTGTCTTATTATGATCTGTCCACATGTCATGTTATGGTTAGTTTAAATATTGAATAAGAGAGTGACTTGAAAATATTTCTAAGTATGGGAGTACAAGAGCATGGGAAAAGGGAGTAAGGGGACATAATGTGGATCAGAGTGAGGGGATGTGGAGGTAAGGAGGATGCAGAGGTAAGATAGATGTGGGGTGAGGGGGGAAGAAAAAGCGTGTGATCCTGCAAGGAGATGTAAAGAATGAGTATGAGAGATAATGAGATATGGGAGATAAGAGAAATATGGGAATAAGATAAGTTCCAAGAAAATAGTGTGGTCTCAAGAAAATAATGTGGTTTCAAGAAAATAGTGTGGTCCCAAGAGATAAGTGTGGTTCCAAGAAATAATTGTAAGTGTGGTTACAATAAAATTGGCATGGTTCCAAGAAAATCAGCGTGGTTCCAAGAAAATCTTAGTTCCAAGAGAAAAATTGGTTGTGTTACACATGGAAAAAGTGCTCATTGGACAAAAATGTGGATATCTTGAGCATACGGAATTGGATTTTTAATATGTAAAATGCTTGAAGAAGATGATATTGAGGGATATTCTATGAACAGATAATTGTTCAAAATTTCTTTCTTTTGATATCAAAATTTTTTATTTTTCCAAGAGAAGGAAATCTAGGTGATCAAATTTTGTAATCAACAAGAGTCTTGGTGTGATGAAATCACAGGTCTCGACAATTCTGATATGTAAGGCAGAGTCATGGGAATCTGCCCATATTTGTAATTGGACCAGTAGCACCCTCTTTGTAAATATTTCTCTTTGTATAATAAATGAAGTCGAGTGTTAGGCACAGTTTGTGTCACTCACACTTTATATCTCTCTCTTGTGTTTTGCATGTTTTCTGTTGTATGCCAAATTGACTCAGTGTTAAACTAAGTTAACAAATGTATAAGTATACAACTGAGTTTCATAGAGTAAGGATGTGACTCTCCCATAGCCTAGAAAGGACTATGGGTATGTTGTAGGTGAAGATGCGTAGTATGGGTGAAGTATCCTTGGTTGAGTCAAGCTTCCAAGGGAGAACTACTATGGTGTTGCATGTCAATGAGATGCCAAGGTTGGACTTGGGCATGACTCTTGGGGGCACAATAGATGGTATCAGATCCATTTCACAATGAAGGGTTTTACATAAACAAAGTGCATAGTATGGCATGCTTCACATAGTCTAGAAGTGGGAGACTCCTTGGAAAGAGGTGAATGAAGTCATGCAACAGAATTAGGTCATGGATGACTCAAGGAAGCTCGATTCAAGTTTCATTTTGTGACTTGAGGTAGAAGAGTCTTGGTTTGGGCAGTGAACTAGGATATACAAAGACTTGCAATGATTCACTTTGGAACCAAGTGGTGGACCAAGGGGCACTCCCACATAGTCCATGAATGGTGAGTACAAAGCAAGTATGTTGTATTGTGATTATGTTTGTATTTTTCACTTAACACATAGAGAGTGGAAAGGCTCGGTTTGCAGCAATCTATGAAGCGTTGGGTGCCTTAGGTGGGAATTTTGGCAGCCAATACCATCAGTTGTGTTTTGTGGACCTAGTTATCAACGGAAGAACAATGCAAGCTTTGATTGAATTAGGTGCCTCGCACAACTTTTTGAAGACTGAGGTGGTGAAAGAGCGAGGAATTAGAGCCTCCCCATGTGGATCTGCGGTGAAGGAAAAGGAAGCAGATGGTGTTTCCTCCTCAGTTCATATTTGGCTTGATTAGTGGGAAGGTTGGGCTAACTGCACGATGATGCTTATGGATGACTTTGAGGTGATTCTTGGACAAGAGTTCTTAAGGAGGACGCATTCGGTCCTCATGCCATGGATGGAAAAGATGGTTATACTTGGTGAACATAAATGTTGGGTTGTGTGCACAACCACAAGAAAATCTGATGGAAAGGTGCATCTTGTGTCTGCATTGAGTATGAAAAGAGAAACGAGATGGAATGGATCACATATTTACATAGAAATTGTTGGAGAGATTCAAGAGTATGGACCGGGTATGCATGTTCCATCGGAGCGCACTAACTTGTTGGGTAATTTCTTGGATAAAATGTCAAATGAGTTGTCAAAATTTCTCCCACCAAGACATATTGTTAACCACTGTATAGAGTTAGAGCCTGGGATGCACCCATGGACAAGAGCTCCTTACCAATTGTCTAGGCCTGATTTGGAAGAGTTGAAGAGACATTTGATAGAGTTGATTGATGATGGATTCATTTGTCCATATAGGTCCTGATATGGTTTGGACTTCAGAAGAAGAAAGACACTTCAGAGTTGAGGATGTGTTTGGACTACCGAGCATTGAACAAACAAACTGTGAAGAACCGATACATGTTGCCTTTAGTTGTCAATTGATTTGACAAGTTGGTCATGGCTAAGGTCTTTTCAAATCTTAACTTATGAAATGGGTATTATCATGTGTGAATTGTAGAAGGAGATGAATCAAATACAGCCATGGTGCCGAGGTATGGGAGCTATGAGTTCCTAGTGATGCATTTTGGGTTGTGCAACGCTCTTGTAACCTTTTTCACTTTGATGAATGACGTGTTGCAGCCATTTTTGGACAAGTTCATTGTGGTGTATTTGGATGGCATTGTAGTGTACAGTGAAAGTATGGAGGAGCACAAGAATCATTTGGAACAGGTCTTTGAGGCATTGAGACAAAACCAGTTGATCTTGATTATTTTGAGAATGAAACGAGAAAAAAGAAAAAATATAGAAGAGAACACAAAAATATAGTGAAACCAAACTTGTATTAATGAATAAGATAGAAAAACATTGTAGAACACAAACTGGTAGAATAGGGTAGCTTATCTTTGAAAAGAAAGAGATGTTGGCTACGCTTCATTCGCAAAAATATTTACATCACACTCCATTGCATGCTTAAAGGTCCTCCTTCACCTCAATTATATATGAGAGAGTGAGAGGAGAACAATTCCCATGATGCATGTGGGATATTAATCTAAGTTTATAAAATTCCATCGACATGTAAAACACTAGGACTTCTCGGGTGGTCACACATCCCAGTACTACTCTAGCCCGAGTGTGCTTAACTACAGAGTTCTAATGGGATCCAATGCATGAACGCTATGATGTAGGCATGTACATAATACCACTAAGAAATCATTACATGATGTATGTAATTAACAAATGAACATGGTATTACATTACATTCCCTATCAAAAGGGTGAATATCATGGTTTAACAAAACCATAGGCTCAAAATGTTGATTTAGTGGAAAAGCTAGTTGGCCACCGAGATCCACCTAGATCACCAATTGTTCTTGAAGAACTCCCAGAGTGTTTTTGGGAAAATTGAGATAACGTTCTTGGGGCATTGGATCGACCAAGGATGCATTCGCATGGACCCTACAAAGGTTAAGGGAATCGAATATTGGGAAGATTCACAGATAGCTCATGATGTGAGCGTCTTCCTTGGACTAGCCAACTACTATTGCAAGTTTGTAGAGGGCTACTCCAATATTGTTGTATCGTTGAATGACTTCATGAAAAAGGAGAAGGTCAGGGATGATTTTAGGGGCTAATTTCGCTCATGGGCTAATTTTCCATGGTTTTTCCAAAAGTGAGATTCATTATTTTAAAAATTATTCGCCCAAATTCTATAGGATAAAATTATTTTACCTTAAAAATCGCCAAAATTTTATAAAAACTATATAAAATACTTAGAAATTTGAATACTTTTAAAAAAATATCGCCAAACATTTATAGTTGACATATGAAGGATTAGTAATATTCGCCAAGGTTTCTACATTTAAAAATAAATTTCCATCCTTAAAATCATCCCTAGAAGGCATGGAACTGAACAGATAGGAGCAGGTCTAGGTTCAAAGATCATAAATGAAGATACCCCATTCATGAGAAGGAGATGACTACAGTGGTACATTGTTTGCAAACTTGGAGACACTATTTGTTGGTAAATCCATTTTTCGTGAAGACGGACAACGTTGTGACAAGTTACTTCACAACGCAATCGAAGTTGTCACCCAAGAAAGAAACATGAAAATATTTCCTCACATAATTTGACATGACCATTGAGTATAGATTAGGCAAGTTTAACACTATCATGGATTCCTTAAGAAGAAAGGCACAACTCATTGTCCTAAAGGAGGAACATGAGTTGCCTACATTAGGGGGAAGTTAGATTCATGTCATGAAGAAGGTGAAGGAAGGAAAAACATGGAATTTTTGGATACACGATGGATTGTTGTACTTTGGGGAGTGAATCTACATCCTTAAGTCATCCAAACTTAGGAGGGAACTCGTGAAGGAATGTCACAACTCACAGTGGGTTGGCCACCCAGGATAGCGAAGAATGATGGTGTTGTTGGAGAGAGGATACTTTTGGGAGCAGATGAAGAAGGATGTGGAGGAGTACATTTCCACTTGCCTTATATGTCAACAGGATAATATAGACACCGGAATGAGATTGAGGTTGTTGCAACCTTTACCGATTCTGGAGAGACCATGGATGAGTGTCTCAATGGACTTCATCACACAGCTTTTGATGGTGCAAGGATATATTGGGATTTTGGTTGTGGTGGATTGATTCTCCAAGTATGATTTATTCATTGCGAAGAAGATGAATTATAACGTCAAATAAGTTGCAAAGTTTTTTTTCAAGCACATAGTGAAGTATTGGGGTATTCTGCTGAACATTGTGTTAGACAGAGACACAAATTTAACAAGTAAGTTTTGGACAACATTGCTGAAGCTTGTGGTGATGCAATTTTTGAACAATTCATCCTACAATCCACATATAGATGGGAAGACCGAACGAATCAATGCACTTCTGGATGGCTACTTGCATCACTACAAATCGAATGAATTTGTTGGACTTGTTGGAATTTGCCCAGTTTAGCTACAACCTACATAAGAGTTCAACAACGAGCTACATTCCATTCAAGTTGATGAATGAACAACAACCCACAACTCCTCACTTTGTAACATAGGGTTACTATGGGACGAATCCATCAACCGCGGGTTTTGTGAAGAGTTGACAGATTCAGTTGAAGATAGTTCGCACACACTTGACTAACGCAATAGACAGAGTGAAGTAGTGGGAAGATCACAACAGGCATGATGTAGAATTCCAAGTGGGAGAGTTTGTCTTACTCAAACTAAGTATAGATCAATTCCCACCACTAAAAGGGATGGATCCATCTCTCGTGTAGAGGTATGAGGGACCATTCAAAGTTATTTAGAAGATTGGAAATGTCACCTATAGATTGGAATTGTCATTTCACATGCAACACATTCATCCTATCTTCCATGTTTACCAGTTGAATTCATGCCAGAGGGACCTATATTACCTGAGTCGAGTTTAGCCATCCAAGCACTGGCCATGGTTAGAGATAAGCCAAATTTAGAGGTAGAGAATATTTTGGCACATCACTTCCTAGGACGGGGTAGGGGACGAGTGCATGAGTATTTTGTTCAATGGAAGGACAAGCTCGACAAAGAGAATAATTGGAAGAAGTATGAGTCCTTGTGGAAGTATGAGGACATGATTCAGGAGTTCAAAAGAGGTCGCTAAGGATCGCAAGGCATACATAAGTTACTGGGATGACAAAAAGTTTAGTGGGGGAGGATGTAAGACCTCCTGGGACACCCACCAAGCACATGGGATCTTTGGACAAATTCAACAATGGAAAGAGGAAAAGAACAAGGAGGAAATTATTGGTTGGAAAAATGAATATGTTTGAGTGTGGGAAAGAGTGCCTTGGGGCATGATGGCAATGTACGCACCCAAGGGGGAACATGCCCTTCTTCCCTTACAATGTATGACAAAGAATTGGGTTGTGTTTTGGAAATGGTGGAGAAACTTGGTAGAACTCCCAAGGAGTGGACCTATCTGACCTTAGCGGTATGGTTGTGACAAAGAGATGGAATGAATCCACCAAAACACCATGGAGAGTCACGACAATTGACACAAGGGGGAGCAAGAGACAAGGGGTATGCACCCAATAATGGGGCATGTTGGCCCAAGAAACAAATGGTTTATGGGTGCATAGGATTAGATGGGTGCCCTGGGTCCACAGAAGGGTGCACCAGTCGATTGACTGTGACGATTCATGAAGGGGCATGATGCACTAGAGAGATGCAACGTTTCACACAATGACTCTTGGAGTCCATATAAAGGCAAGGGTGCACAACCAAATGGAGACAAGGAAAAACCAAAAAGAGCAAGAGATGGAGCTCTGAGGTTGGGCGCACTAGAGGGGTGCACATCAAGCTGAGGCAATGAGGAACAACAAAGGGGAGTCTTGGTGTGATGAAATCGTAGATCTGGGAAATTATAATATGTAAGACAGAGTCATGATACTCTACCCATATTTGTAACTGGTCCAATAGCACCCTCTTTGTAAATTTCTCTTTGTATTATAAACAAAGATGGGTGTTAGGAACGGTTTGTGTCTCCCACACTTTATATATGTCTCTCGTATTTCACATGTTTTATGTTATATGCAAAATTGAATAAGTGTTAAACTAAGTTAACAAATGTCTAAGTGTACAACTGACTTGCATAAATTAAGGATGTGACTCACCTGTAGCCTAGAATGAAGTATGGGTATGCTCTAGGTGAAGAGGTGTAGTTTGAATGAAGTATCCTTGGTTGAGTCATGAAGCTACCAAGGGAGAACCACCGTGGTGTTTCACGTCAATAATATGTCAAGGTTAGAATTGGGCATGAATCTTGGGGGCATGGAATAAACCATAATGTGTGTCAAAAATAAAGGAAGATCAAGTGAGATTTTACTTGTTTTCTGCAAATATTATTTTACCTCTCTCTACCTGTCATAATTTCTCAGCCATATAGCTTCTCCTAAATTTAATTTTTCAAATTGTTGTAGGGTCATAAAATTCATTGATATTAGTAGATTGTTTTTCTAGTTTTGATTATTGTTTGAGCATGACATACTTTTTATAGGAAAACAATGCACTCTATCATTTTTTGGGCTTGCCCGACTAATGCAAGTTTTCAACATATAATAGAGTAGAGTGCTATGAACTTATAATGAATTGGATATATGGTTAGGGGGTGGTTGATATTTTAAATGATAGCCATAAAAATATGGAATTTAAAGAAATAATATACAAAAATTTCAAAAAATATGGATGTTTACAAGAAAAATGCAACATTCAAGAATTGCAACTACATGTGCTTTACTACAATCTAATACAACTTGTTTTCAACTGCATTATGACATCCAAGAATGGAAATGATGATTTTTTCATTTACTTCTCTATAGTGTCTTGATCAAAGAGAAATGGATTTTAATGTCGATTTCATCGAATCATCCTTGTTATTTTGGCTTTTGTTCTTGTGTGAGAATGAGCCTTTGAATATTAAAGGACTATTGGTATTTGTTAATCTCAAAAAATGTTCAAAGTCTTGGAGATAACATTTCAAGGATAAATACTTCTTCGTTTTTTGAGAGGTGGTACTCCTCTTTAATAAATATAATACAAAAATACAGAAAACAAAATACAGTAAATCCATGAGAAAGGACTAGGCTTGTTCAAAAATGAATATTCACAATGGTAGATATTATACAAGACTGTAAAAGAGTAAAATGAGAAATCTCACAGAGCAACATTTCCATCATGGTATAAAGTAAAGTAGGACATATCATTTGGTAAGATGAGAATTAAGGAACACATATGCAAAGAACTTAACATGGTATTTCTATTAAAACTTAAAGGGATTTTGATAGACACACACTTGAAATATCATGATTAAAACTCAAAGCCTAAGACATCACTAGCTATGTGCCCAGGATAGTTCTCTCGGAACCTCAAAAAATGCACAAATATTTGAAAAGAGTTTATAATATTTGGAAAACAACATGCATTCATCCTAGTGGATTAGGATGGGGCTCCCTTTGACCATATAATAGCTTAAAATACTTGGAAGAAAACAAAATACATAGTTAGGAATAGACCTTTGATATTCACAAAAAATGAAATAGAAAGGTTGGATGACTGCTAACTGAGAGGAATAAAAGGAGGCAAAAGTTTAATGAAATGGTTACTCTATTACTATGATGGAAAAAACCTAGGCATTTTCTTCCTGGGGCTCTCTTTATATGTTTCTCACTTGGAGGTGCATTGTGTTTCTTGCTTGGAGGTGCCCTAACGGTTGTAATTGCTTTGGTTATTCTAACCAAAGCATTCATTAACCATTGTTCGATATAATCTCACATGGGTGCAACCATTAACTTGTGCTTGATCTTGAAATCAAACAACGCATATTCAATATCCTTTAATGCAAAACCTGATTGATGGATTATATCATATTAATCTTCATTTTTGTTTACATAGTGGATTAACCACTTTTCAACTTCTTCTTCTTGTGAAAATTCATGATAAATATCCCCTACCCTAGGAGAGGAAGTTCCCTTCCATCAGGGTTATCCTCGATGTTGACTTTGGTCGGCTACCCCCATTCATTTTCCGGTTAGAGAATAGACTGGTTGATTCAGAATGGAATGAATGGAGAAAGGAAAGATTGGTGGGTGTGGCGGGAGCACGTAGGGTGTTAGGTTGTTAAATTCATTGGCCCGTGAAATTTTAAGAGCTTCTAATTGTTCTTGCAATTGATCTATTGTAATCAATATAGAATCCATTATTAGATATGGACCTTCCAACTCCTTGGTTACATCAACAAGTTTTAAAAATAAGTCACTTCTTTTTTAATTGATAACATCACACTCGGAAATCATTTCCCACAAACATTTAATTCTCCTTGACCAACATGCATTTATTTTCCCGAGTCAGACTTTTGATGGAATATTTTGTTCCCTCCCGTGGACATCATTCATACATGATATTATAACACTAAATGTACTAACAACTTCCTTGTATAAATGTTCATCATTTTCTAAATCCTTTTGAAGATATTCTTAAGATTTAAAATCCTTGTAGAAATAGTAGTTGAACTAGTAGCCAATTCCCAATTATCAAGGATTAGATTAATCCTTTTGTTTATGTTGTATGCAACATATTTCCTAATAGTTGTCAAAAAACTTGTATAGCTAGTTTCAATCGTGAACTCGATTCCGATGTATATTCTAAAGTATCAAATGACCTAACAATAGATATTGGTTGAGGAAACAAGGGTTTAGGAAGCATAACATCTTCTAATTATTTTATTCTCTTCTTCACCATTAAGTTCTCAATCTATTGCTCACTAATAGAATACTTCAGATCATCCCATGTGGCCTAATGGAATTCTAAAACTTTAGAGGGTTTTACTCCTACTATATCTATTTCAGAATGCCACTTTTCGACAACTTTCTTATTCTGCAATTTTTTGGAATTCTAGTTAAATGCAGCATGATGCAAGGTAACATATTCTTCTTTGAAAACTATTGGATCTTGACAAGCCAATTCTTCGGCTATTGTTATGTTTTCAATCAACTATTGTTTTGCCCAATTGGGCACTCCAGCCATAGCATCGACCTACATTTCTTGAGAAGTGACTTCACACTCTTCAACCTCTTGATTTTCCCTTTTCAATAATATCCCTTTTCCTTTTTGCACTTCCCGAAACTATATGTGATTTTTCAATACCTTTTTTAGAGGATCCTTATCTCCTCCTTCACCAGCACTTCCAACAAGGGATTTCCTTTGTTCTTCATTATTACCATAAGTTTTTCTCTGAGTCATTGAAGAATTTTTTTTAGGAATATGGGGTGAGTTTGGGTCATTATTTGTTGTAGTTCACCATTTTTGTCTGTATTGATCATTGGTACTAACCAAAGTGTCGATATCATCTTGCAGGGTAATTGGTGATTTTCAATGAGATTTTCTTAAGGGTTTTAGTTATCCCCTCCTCCTTCATCCAATTGTAATGAATTAATAAAAGATGACTCGTAACCAATCAGGTCAAAGCCTTTAAATTTATAAATTTCTCTCATTCTAAAGGAATTTTAATTAATCAATATGAATAACTTCAAAAATTGTATTCATATTTCTATGTATACATGAAAATTTATACATGTAAAAGCAATAATATGTTTAATACAACTTGAGTGGACCTAATGGTTAAGAACATGTGTTTCTCCTTAAGAGGTCACAAGTTCAAATCCATAGGGGGGTAGGGTATGTATACCTCCATAGACTTTACCAGTCAAATCGTTGGGCGGAGGGGGGTCCCTTGTCCCACAAACAAAGGGGTCTCATACACCAATTTTGTATGGCTTGGTCATGACCTTAAAAATAGATTATTATTATTATTATTATTAATTGGTTTAAAGTGAATTTTTCAAAACATAAACTGGAAAGGTTATAAATTCAAAGATCATATTCATATTTCTATGTATACATGACAGTTTATACATGTAAAAGCAATTATATGTTTAATACGTTTTTTTAATTTTACTTGAAGATTAGTTTAATCGGTTTAAAGTGAATATTTCAAAACATAAGCTCAAAAGGTTATAAATTCAAAGCCACCTTTCATTCAAAAAAAAATTGGAAAATAAGACGAGTGCTCCACGAGATGAAATATTATTATCCTTCGAAGTGACAATAAACCTTAAAACTAATCAAATTTAATTCTTTCCTCGAAAACACTAAAAATTATAAATACAAATTTATTTACTAAATTTCTTTTTTTAATTATAAAAGATAAAAATGAATAAAGCTAATGAAAAGGATTGAGATCCCTTTATCATTTAAACTAAGGAAAAATTAATTTCATAATTAAGAGGCATGTTTCGAACTTTAATTATTGTAAGTATCAAATATTTAAAGTGATTTTTTCTATGGTTTTGGTTATGCTATCGAACCAAAAATAAATAAATTTTTGAACCAAATATTTATTTATAAATAAGGAAAATAGTTGTGATGTAGTTAGTCCCTGCCTCGTTGAATAATTTGAGTTATTAAATGCCAAATTTGCAATTGATTTACATAATAAAAAAAAAAAATCGTTTGAATTTAATCCCCATTTAATAATTTAAATATGGTCACTTTATCGTGACAATTGTAGAGAATAAATCAATTTACCTTTGTTTTGAAATCTGTGTGCTTCATAATATAAAGGAATATCTTCAAAGCTCCATGATGGACCAGAGAAGACCCCGTTTCCAGTTTGGATATTTCCCTCTCCATAATCGCTCTCGTTGACAATGAAATCTTCTATTCTTTGAAATGAAGAGAAGGTAACATATAAAACATCTGCGTACTCTTTTAGACCAAAACTCTTTGCCGCGTTGTTTGCACAATTAGACTCTTCCCAAACCTTGGGGCACTAGTCCGCATGAGACAAGAAAAGTTGCAATATCCTGACCAACAATGAACCTGCATCAACTTTTATGTAAATTAACACCATAATTTACACCATATGGGCACCCAGGAAAGGACCCCTTTCAATTTAGAATTGTGTTTATTAAATATGTAGAATTTGCAAAGCTTTGCAAGTCGAGAGATCTTGACAATGGACACGTGAGCTTGGAATTGTTGTGCAACAGAAGCTAAACAAGAACAAGTAGAGCAATTACAGTGATTAAACAAGACATTGACACAGTGATTTATGTGGTAAAACCCTTATTGTAAGGAAAACCTCCACAGGGCAAGGATAATCAATATTTTCTTATTGTTCAAGGGAAAAGTTTACAGCAACCACTAAATGCAGGCTTCCAATGATACATTCAACCATTCGACCCAACCTCCATTCAACCTTTTCCTCCACAAGATTACATGAATATAAAACAAATTTCATATAGTTACAAAATTGTCCATCGTAATGTGCACTCATTCCAAATTGGTAGATTTGGTTTAACAAACTTCTACAAAATAGGAGCCATGAAATCTATCAATATCCACAATATCTTGGAAATTAGTTGGCATATTCAAAAATCTCCACCTTGACAACAATTTACCTGATATATCATACCCAATTTATTCATCACCTTCCCTGCAAGCCAAGAGAAGCCAAGCACCAATTCAACTTCTCTAACAGTACTGGTTTTGTGAAAATGTTTGTACAATTTTCCTTTGTATGGACTTTTTCAAGAATCACTCCACCTTCATCTACAACCTGTCTTACAAAATGGTATTTAACAAGAATATGTTTTGTCTTAATGTGATAAGATGGATTTTTAGCCAAGTGAATAGCACTTTGACTATCACAGAGTAGTTTTACCTTGTCCTGCATCCTTCCAAACTCACCCAACAAACCTTTTAACCAAATTGTCTCCTTGCAAGCATGTGAAACAAGCTTAACAACTGGTGAAAAAATATCATGAAAATCAATACCTTCTTTCTAAGAATATCCTTTTGCAACCAGTCTTGATTTGTACCTTTCAATCTTATCATCATCAACCCTCTTCAGCTTAAAGACCCACTTGCAACCTGTCGTCTTCCTTTCTTTCGGGAGTTCTACCAGATCCCATGTTCCATTCCTCTCTAACGCATTAATTTCCTCTTTCATTGTTTCTTTCCATTTTTCAATATCAGACACCTCCATTACTTCTTGATAGAAAGTAGGTTCCTCATCATTAGAAATCAAAGAAACATATGAAACAAAATCATCATACCTTCTAGGAGGATTTCTGACCCGTGTAGATATCCTTAGGGATGTTTGTGGATGATCCACATTTTGCTTATTATTATCTCCATCCACATTTTTTTTCTACAGGAACTTCTTTATGAACATCTTCATAAACTTCTTCATGTTTATTGTCTTTTGTAGATAAATGAATTTCAAACTGTAGTTGTTGAGATTGTGGTACTTATACATGTTTCACTTGAACATCTACATCTGATTTAATGAGTGATGACTCATCAAATATAACATCTCTTTTAATGGTGATTTTTTGGGCAGTAGGATCCCACAACTTGTATCTGTTAATACCATCACCATACCCAACAAAGATAAGTCTTTTTTATTGTGGATCTAATTTAGAACGTTGATGTTTAGGAATAAGAGCATAGGCCTCAGAACTGAAAATTTTAAGATTAGAATAATCACAAGAGTGACTTATCCATACCTCTTCTGGAATCTTACATTCTATTGTTGTTGATGGTGATCGATTTACCAAGTAACATGTTGTAGAAACTTCTTCTACCCACAATTCCTTCTACAACTTGTCATTATTAAGCATGCTCCTTGCTCTTTCTAGAAGAGTCATGTTCATGTGTTCAACAACATTGTTTTGTTGAGGAGTATAGGAAGTGGTTTTATGCCTATCAATCCCAAACTCCTTGCAATAGTTCTCATATTCCATTGACGCAAATTCACCTCCATTATCTTTTCTTAAACATTTTATTGACCTTACTGTACTCTTTTCAACTAAATCTCTAGACTTCTTGAAAACAATAAAGACATCATATTTTATTTTTAACATATAGACCCACCCCTTCCTAGAGAAATCATCTATAAAAGTGACAAAATATGATGATCCTCCATATGAAATAGTAGGAGATGGTCCCCAAAAATTTGAGTGGATGTAATCAAGGATACCTTTACTATTGTGCCTTCATGTTTTAAAAATCTGCCTACTCTACTTTCCATAAATACAATGTTTGCAGAAATCTAAATTCAAGAACTTTAAACTAGGAAGTAACTTACGATCTATCGGTGCCCTAAGTCCTTTCTCGCTCATATAACCCAAACATTGATTCCATAGTCGAGTAGAATCATTCGCATTCTCAGATACTGTTGTTTCTTGATATGACTCGGTTCTTCCTTCAAGATGATAAAGATTCTTGATTTTCTTAGCCTTCATGACCAGTAAGATGCCTCTGTAGACCTTCATAATTCCACCTTGAATTGTACACTTGTATCCTCCATAATGGAATCCCAAAGATATTAGGTTCTTTCTTAGCTCAAGTACATGTCTCACATTAGTTAATGTCTTTACAGAACCATCACACATTTTAATTCAAATGCTACCAATTCCAACAACTTTACAGGAAATATCATTTCCCATATAAATAATTTTGTCATATATAGTTTGGTAAGAAAAGGACCAGTGTCTATGAAGATACATGTGATTGGATGCATCGAAATCTAATAACCAATGTTGATCATGGCATGACACATTACTAATTGAAAAAACCTCATCATTCATACATGAACTGGAAGATGAACTTGTTTTGATTGTGTTTTCTTCCTTTGTTTCTTTTGTAGAGTCTTCTTTGAAGGCATGTTGTGGTTTCCAACAATCCTTCTTAAGGTGCCCATATTTTCCACAATACCAACACTTAAGCTTACTCTTCTTTCCTTTTGACTTTGATCGAGAAGTGCCTCTCTGATTCTTCCCTCTTTCTTTAGATCGACCTATGGCCACCATCGCTTTTGATGTAGAGGCTTCTAGATTTGATTTCTTCCCTATTTCCTCAGACAGTAGAGCTCCAACAATATCATCAAACTCAATAGCTTCTGATGAACTAAAACTAACAAAGGTAACAAAATGATCCCATGACTCAGACATAGAACACAATAATGTGATTATCTTATCTTCAGATTCAAATTTTACTCCCATGCTATTCAACTGACATAAAAGAGCATTGAAGGTATTTAAGTGGTCATCTATTTTCATACCTTATTTCATGCCCAAACTGTACAACTTCATTTTCAGAAAGATCATGTTCGTCAAAGATTTCATCATGTATAGGGTTTCCAACTTTGTGCACATGCATGTTGTTGTTTTCTCTGCAACAATGTTAAACATAACATCGACACACAAACGAATAACATTGAGTGTTATTGCATCAATGTCTTCCCACTCTTTGTCTGACATAAATACGGGTTTCTTTGACCTTCCCAGTAGTGCCTTCACCACTCCCTATTGCACGAGCAGATCCTGCATCTTGACCTTCCACAATTCAAAATTATTCTTCCCATTGAATTTCTCGATCTCATCTTTCACACTCTGCATCTTAACCATTATCATGAATTTCCCACACCACTGCTAAATAATCTAAAGAGGAATAAATCTTATATTTCAAAGTAGATCCTCAAATATATGGTTCATATCTCTTAAACCTTTTACCAAAATCCACCTTTTATTTATAAAGTAGATATTTTATAAAATATAATTAAAAAAAAAACATCCTACCATGTGAGTCTTTATGAGATGTGCATAATAAAACAAAAGCTTTCATACCTTGTGCCTTCATACGCATAAAAAAATTTCATATCACGTGTGCTTAGAAATAATAACCCGTCGTCATATCGATTTTGCACTATTTTACTAAGCCTCCAAACAAATTTGATAGTTATGAGGAGGACACTCCGCCCCAATAACGTATCAAGCGTCTAGGACGCTCCTCCAGCCAGCTAAAGGGGGCGTCTATGGGTTAGGGACGCTCCTCTTACCTTGTTCAGGGCACGCCCGTCTCTAGACGCTCCTCAAGCCAAACACCGTGCGCATCTGGTAGCTCCATGCAGCCTGCCAAGTGGACTGACAGGCCATCGAATGCCCATCTAAGTGATTATTACTGCAAGGGTGATGAGTCTAAAGGATGCCCATCTAGAGATCACAATCCATAAGATGATGGGTCTAAAGGATTTCCATTTATAAGATCCATCCATCTAGTTTAACTGTGACCAAATCAATTCAATGTATAATCATTATACTTGTGAATATATGGTAAATTTACAACCATTTTCAACATATGATGTTTTTCTTAGTCCTTTAATTTTACTTTTCTATAAATACACGTTGCAATCCAAGAATGATATCACTCGAGAAGGACAAGACCACCTAGTGGACTATATTATCTTAGAGAAAAGTAGACTATGGATCATTGAGATTGGTTGATTACTGAAATTATGAGAAGCGACCATGATTTGAATAAAGTTCCAAAGAAATATTCCAACCATCAATCCGTCCTCCATCTTATGGTTGTTGGTAAGCATCTTAGTGAGGCATCAAAAGAATCCCAAGGAACAATGGGGTTTATTGATCTTCCTAAGATCCGATGATTCTCAAGAGTTTGACACAAGCTCAAAGTTAAACCACACGAAAGGTTAGAGACTGATACTAACCATATATCCATGTTGATCCAAAGACGGTTGGGGTTTTGGAGTGGTCTTAGCCAAGTTCTCAATCACAATTGTGATATGAATTTTTAGTCGTTGATTCATCCAAATTTAATGACAATTACCCATCTATGGAGAACTTGAAAAGCTATGTTTGTTGTTGATTTGCTATAATTCAATGGTTGTTGAGGTTTTGACTATCGTTTATTGTTGGGAGCATGGGTAAATTCCAACATGACCTAGACTTGGAACTAATGAGACAATGGTCTAATACCATTCACTTGTTGCAATTAAATGTTCCACATGCTCTTTATTTCAAGAGCAACCATCTTTGTGATCTACCCAACAAATCAAGTGACCATAGAGATTTTGTGTAATTCTTGTGTGTGTGTGTGTATGCACGCGCGTGCACACGTGCATGCTTAGTAGGCCTTAGTACTAAAGTTGGAATCTAATTACATTTAGCAAATCACCCTTCTGCTTTCCCTTAGCCAACAAGGTACCAAAATTTTAAATTTTCCCTTCTTTGTTGATCTAGCCTATGTAACAATATTGATCTCATTCAATCTAAGGATAATTTTAAATGCACATAGGAAATTATTCACAAAGTAATTAGACAATCACGATCTAAGTGATATGATTCACATGTAACATGCACAAATGGAATATGAACAAACACCTGGGCTCCATTCATTCATCATATGCATATTTTACACATGGATCATTAGAAAATCTCACAAATTAAATCCACATTAAAAAATCACATATGCATCATTAGAAAATTATCGTAAAACATAAGCAATTTAGATTCAATCCACAATTTTATACTAGAATATAATTTAACTAACTAGAGAGTCATAATCTACTCGTACTCGTGCATACAAAACACCAATTAAAAATGGAATATAATAGGGCAACAAATAACATAAAATTAAAACATATGAATTCTAACTAATGTCACGCAAATTAGTTTAATCCAAAATTAATCATTTCAAATATAATTTAACATCATATGAAGGCATGCAGACTTGAAATGGGGGGAGTTGTATGGAAGAAGAGACATCTTCATATTAAAACATCAAATATAACAATGAGATATATACCGAACCTTTGTTGTTGACACCTTCATCACCTAGGTTTGTGTTCCTCCAAGCTAGGCCACTTATTAATCTCAACTTCATCAAGGTTCCTTATATTATTAAGGAAAATAAATCAAAAGGTGATTTAGACCCAACATATGACATGAAAAAGCCTACAAAAACAAGGGGTTTTGTTCAAAGACAAAACTGAAAAACCCAAGATAGAAAATATCCCAACAATTCTCTAGCATATAGGTATAATGCTTTGGTTTAGGTCCCTTGCTTCCAACTTATAACTCATATTTACATGGCTATGAAGTAGTTTGGGTTGTTGGGGATCAAGATCAAAGGCATATAGGTGTATGACCTTTTTGATATGTGATAAGGATTGCACATTGTTCTGAATTTTTATTTTTTAAGGCCATTTTGAGGGCACTCATGAGTTTCCATAGAGAAACATGTAAGTTGTTCATGGATTACATGAAGGAAAATCATGACATAAAGAAAATGTCTTAGAAAAGTTGTTAAACAAGTTGTAGGTCATGGATAGAATCTACACATATCTTGGCTAAACTAATGTGGTCAAGGGTGACCAAATATAGCTATAGCCCCAAGGTTAAGCAAGAAGGGTAAGGATGCCAATATTTGGGTCCAAACTACTCTAGGTAGTGGGAAGAGAAAGGGGATATGCAATGTGTGAGTCCATGAATGTACATTCTTTAAAAAGGGGACTCGTAAGGGGATGGATTATCCTTTCCTAATGATGAGGAGGAAAAAGATAGTGTAAGATTTAAATATTTGTAGTAAAACAATGCATATGGATTCTTAAGAAAAATAGAAAGAGTAATAATGGCATACCCATAGCACACAAAGATTTAACCTAGAAGCACTTAACCAAGAAAACTTAGAGCCACACCTCTCTAGTCTTTGTTGTATTAACTTGACTATACATAATACAATATTTAGGTATTGTACAGCATCCAAAACTCTAATCCGTTAACAAACCAAAAAACAACCAAAAAATAATTTCTAGGGGCTCCAACCGCCCTATGACTCCCTGGACATGCCCAATGCATACAAATCACGTGTGGAGATGACCATGAGAATAATATAACACATTCCCAAAATTCTCCCACTTGTTGTTTTCTTTACAAATAGGGTTCTCAGGTTTTATAACATCAGCAATTCAAGACAACAATGCCCATTGCTTCTCTACACCAAGATAAATTCTTAGTACTGATTGTAATGTCCCTGATCCAAAACCCTTCATAATTATACATAGGTTGGTGAGTCGAGTGGTAACAAGTGTAAATGGGCTAGTTCAGAGCCGAGCAGAATGAATATTTTGAATTTTTTTGGCGGGAAGGATGAAATCTTGAAGCAGAACCAATCATGAGAGGTAGAGAGTTCTAATGGACCCAGTCGGGGGTCTATTGGACACAAGCAGGGGATCACCTTTCTTTGTGGGTGGACTTATCAATAGAATGGAACCTACAAAGTGGGCACTATAGGTGGCGCTTTATCCTTTGTTGTTTTCTTGGGGTGACTATCAATCCTAGGAGGAGCCATTACAACCGATTTGTAGTCCTAGAGACCCCTTTTCCCCTTGTGGTGGAGGAGATTTTATCATTCTGTATGAGACTCTCTTTATCTATTGTGTTTCTGCTTCTCTAGCCTTCATTGTGATTTTCAAGGCATTTCTTGTCTTCCTTTGTCACTAGCTCACTTGGTTTCGAGATTGTCTTTAGTCTTTTCCTTGGTTTTAGAGCCTTTGCTCGGTTCCTTCCTGGGGGGTTTCTTGGGGGGCTCCTTTGTCTCTCTTTTTTCATCTCTCTGATTGGAGGTATTCTCATTTCAAGTGCTCGCCAGACTCATAGAGTTACATTTTCCCTTTGGACTCTCTTGGAAGTCTTTGACCGCTACAGTGCCTGGGTCCACCATTGTATTCATTTGAGATGGAAATTGGTGTTGATCCTTTCCTAGAAGTCACCTCTTTAACCAACCTCAAGATGGATACCGTCTAGCAGAGGTATATTAGTCACAAGAATCCAGTCCTGACTGAAGCACATTCTTGTGCTGCAGTTAAACACTGTGTCTCTTCGGGGGTTGGCTCTTTCGCATTGGATGTAAATGATGGTTCTTGTCAGGTTGACCTGCCATTTCAGGCAAATATTACACAAAATCAAGCCCCTGTCGCTTGTAGTATAAACCCTTCTCTTCTAGGACAGATTTCAGCTCATTCCACTGAAGACCAAGTAAAGGAAAAGCTTGGAGTGTCGAGAGCTAGGGTCGCTCTTGCTCTTCCTCCACGGTCAGGCATTCGGAAGAAGGCGTGGAAGACAAATACAAAAGTTAGGAAAATGGTATTGGGGGATGATGTGGATCTGGAGGAGACCTGCAAAATAGCATTATGTGGACTAATGGGGCGTCTTTCTTATGCATATCTAGCTACTGAGCCCTTCATTGATTGGATGGCCAAAACCTGTGTTCCTATTCTGGGTTACAAACCAGAACTCCATTTTCTTACTAAGGGGTGGATGGGGTCTGTTTGTAAAATCCCAGACGATGCTACTCTTATCTTAAACAGTTTTTGGGTTTTGGGTGGAAGTAGCCTGATGTTAAAAATATAGAGGGTGGCCTTTGATCCACTGACTGAATACTTCCATCATAGACATATTTGGGTCTTACTACCTGGGTTACCGATACATTTCTAGAATGAGAGGGATCTGAGGGAAATCGGAGAAGCCTTGGGTCAATTTATCTCTCTGGATGCTTTGGCTTTGGCTAGTTCAAATAGGAAAGTGGGGAGAGTCTTGGTGGCTATTGATATCCATGAAGTTTTATCGGAGCTCTTGGACATTGAGTGGAGAGGGAGGCACACAAAGAAGAAGTTAGATTATCAGGGGATCCCCTTTAGATGTAGCAGGTGTTGTTGCACATGACACCTTCAAAGAGATTGTAGAGGCCTAAAGTCTGATGAAAATTTTGAAGATTCTTTATTATGTGAAGACCCCCCGGACTACATGACTAAGCATGATTTCCCTCACGAAGTGGACTCCTACTCTAATTTTGGGAGGGGTTTACAAACTGCACCTGATTCTTCTTTGGCTGGTAAGATAAAGAATTGTTGTCCCTCACTCTTCTCGTCTCTTAGTCATTGGGAAATATATGCTCTCGAGAAGTCGACTCAGTTATTCAACAATACTACAGGTGAGAAGGGTGTGAAAAGAGAAAGCCAGGGGTATTATTCACCCTCACCAGAGGTTGGTAAGATGTCTATTATTTATTTTTTGTCACCACTAGAGACAGTCTATCAACAGGGCCCAGAGCATCTGGCACGGAGGGCAGAGGTTTTGTCAGCTTTGTTAGAGGATCCCATTTCCAAACCTTTCACTGAGCTGAAACTAGGGAGGTCACCATCTTCCTCTATATCTCCCCTCACTACTTTGATACCAAAGGGCCCTAGTTTATCCTCAGGAAAAAAAATTGGGAGCCAGAACTAGAGGAGCCATCATTCTTGGAAGTTATTGACCCCTTAATTCCGATGTATAGGGATTCATTTAAAGCGACAAAGTTGTCGATATTTCAGGGGAAGAATGTGTTTTCTCAAGATCCTCATTCAGGGGCCTCCGGTTCCATTTCGGCTATGGTTAAGGAGGAGAGAGATACAGTGAGGTCAAGAGGGCTTGGCTTAGAACTATTGCCATTAAAAACTAGGAGTGGGCGAAAGAATATGGTGCAAGGTCTCCCACAGCCTTCATCATCCATGGATCATTCAGACAATGGGTCTCTTAGAGAATTGACGGCCTTGGCGAGGTCTAAATAATTATGTTGCTTTCTCTTAACATCAGAGGGATTGGAGGCACCCTCAAAGCAGCCTCAGTTCGACGAGTGTTAGATCAAACTCGTCCTGATATTATGCTTTTTCAAGAAACTTTGGTTATTGATGTGAGAGGTAGATGTTTTTTACAGGTGTTACGCCCCTCCTGGGTTTCTTGATCTGTCAGTGCAGTGGGAAATTCTGGAGGAATTTTATCTGCATGGGATCCTTCTCTTTTTGTTTAGAAGTTGTTCAGATTGTCAGAGGAATTTTATTAACTGAAAGAAGCATAACAACAAATCGTGAGTTGGCTTTCTTAAATATATATGGGCCTTGCCAGAACAGAATTAATTTCTGGAAATCGATTGCTTCTAGTGGTATCTTAAGTATATCAAACTTGATCTTAGAAGGTGATATAAATATTATTTTGGCTGAGGAAGAAGCTTGGGCAAAATCTGGGACTATAAAGAATATGGATGATTTTTTCAAAACTCTCTTCCAGATGAATAACTTAGTGGACATTAAACCAGCAAAGTTAAAGCCTACCTAGAGGAATGGTCGGTCTGGACATGATGTTATAGCAAGGAGACTGGATAGAGTGCTAATATCAGAGGCGCTCCTATCAGTTGTTGGAAATTATCGATCATGGGTTGAGTACACGTTCATTTCTGACCATGCTCCTATTTTCTTTCAGATGGAGCAGCTCCCAGCGTATAAGTGTTCTCCATTTAAGTTCAATGTAGATTGGTTGAATGAGAGTGAATTCATTGATATTATTCACAAGAATTGGAACGATCCTACGTTTCTGCGGGAAGACAATAAACAAATGCATTTGCTTTGGAAGTTACAGGTCATGAAAAAAATAACCAAGTTATGGTATAAAGAGAATCAATAAAAAAAGAGAACAAAATTGTTATTATTGGAAATAGATATAAAACATTTCATTGATCTATTATTGGCGGATCCTAACAACATAGAGCACTTTTCATCCCTGAAACAGAGTGAAACAGAAAGGAATTTGATTTTAAAGTGTGAAGAGGAGATGTGGCAACTTCATAGTAGAGCACTATGGCTTTTAAGCGAAGAAATAAATACCATATATTTCCATAAAGTAGCTTCACACAACAGGACAAAAAAGTATGTGTGGGAGATATATTCAGGATTAGGCAAATTACTAACTAAACAGGATGCAATAAAAATTGAAGCAACAACTTATTTTAAATCTATTTACAAGGATCCAACATCAGTGAATATCAATGAACAATGCATAGTTATGGAGCTCTTTTCTTAGTGGGTTAATGAAGAGGAGGCTACTGAATTAGTCTCCCAGGTTACTTTGGAAGAACTTCAAGGAGTTATTGGTCAGTTCAAGAAGGAGAAGAGCCCAGGCTCGGATGGCTGGACCTCTGATTTTTTTTTTTTTTTTTTCGATTTGCTCAGAGAGGATCTTCTGGCAATGGTTGAAGAGTCTAGAATTACGGGAGCTATTCTGGGTGGCTTAAATTCTACTTTCCTAACCTTTATTCAGAAATCTGATCGCCCTATAACTTTTGATGAATTTCTCCCTATTTCTCTCTGTAATATTTGTTATAAGATCATCTCCAAAGTAATTTCTAATTGGATAAAACTTGTGCTTTCCAGATTTATTTCTCCGGAGCAGTTGGGATTTTTAAAAGGAAGATGTATTCAGAATGTTATAGGGGCTACCAGTGAAAGTGTTCACAGCATAACAAAGAAGAACATTAAAGCTCTTTTTTTAAAGCTTGATTTGTGTAAATCTTATGACTGTATCGACTGGTGTCAACTCAGATTAATTCTTCTCAAAGTGAGCGTGGGTATCCAATTAACAAATTGGATTATGTATTGTGTAACTTATTCTTCCTTCGTTGTCTTAGTAAATGGATAACCTTCAGAATTATTCAGAAGCGAGAGGGGGGTTCATCAAGGTTGTCCACTTTCCCCCCTACTATTCATTCTTATGATGGAGGGTCTCAGCCTTTTATTGATGAAAGCATCTATTGAAGGATTGATCTCAAGTATAAATGTTTCTAGAGTGACTAAAGTTTTTCACTTGCTTTTTGTAGATGATGTTCTCATTATTTCAAAGGTGAGTCTTGCTGAGTGGAAGCAGATAAAAGCTATCATTGAGTTTTTTTGCAGTGCTACGGGACTCACAGTAAGTCAGCCAAAATCAACTGTTATTTATGAAGGTCTTAATGATCTAGATCTTTCTACGTTCAAATCTCTCCTTGCATTTTCTTTCAACAAACTTTCAGAGGGTTTCAAGTATTTGGGGTATTACTTAAAGAGTGTTCCAAGCCGAGCATCAGACTAGGGCTGGATAGTTGCAATTTTTTCTCAGAAAATTTTGGGTTGGTATAACCGGTGGCTCTCCTTAGGTGGAAGATACATTCTCATTATATCTATCCTGAAAGGACAACCAATTTTCTGGATGTCTCTAGAATCCTTGTCTCACTCTATCCTCAATAAGATACGTAAATTGATTTTTCATTACTTATGGAATGGTTGGTTAGACTCTTATCAGTATCATCTATGTAGATGGGATCTTCTCGCCAGACCAAAAAAAAATGGGGGGTGGGGGTTTCGTAACCTCTATCATTTCAATTTAGCCCTTAATGTTGCAACTCTTTGGAGACTTCTAACGCATCAAAGCGTCTGGCATCAAATTGTCAAGGAAAAGTATTTAAAAACTTCTTCTCTTGAAAATTGGCTCAGACAACCTCAGCACAATCAACGTGTAGTCTCGAGACTGTGGTCAAGTCTACTCAGATCGCTATCGGTTATTATTCACTGGCTCTATTGGAGGCTAGGGGATGGGCATCTTATCTCCATAGCCAGAGACGCGATACTTGGCATGGGGGATCAATCTAGGCTTAGTTTGGAACTTGTGAAAACTTTAAGAGACAACCAAATCATTACATTAGCCCAAGCCTCAACCTTTGTAAATCCGATTACCTTGACAGAAGTTTGGAAAACCAACGTTGATTTGAATGTGACAGGTGCCCATGCAGCTGAGTGGAGTACATTCATTGTTGAGTTGAATAAATCAGGAGTAATTTTGAGGGGGGACCAAGCCGATTTTCTTCTTTGGTCTGGAGGGGATGGTTCAAGTGTTCTTTCCGTTAAAAACTGCTATGATGCTCTCATTTCCACCTTCAATTTTCCTGTCAGCCAAGGTTGGAAAGCAAGTTTGTGGAAGCGAAAATTTCAACAGAAGATTATTCTTTTCTTCTGGTTGGCAGTGGAGAACTGGTTACTCACATGGGACAACCTATATTCAAAAGGTTGGATCAGTCCAGGTTATTGTCTTATGTGCAAGAATCATGATGAAGACATTCCACATGTCTCTATTCATTGCCCATTTTCAAAGAAGGTATGGTCCATTGTTTGCAGATGATAAATTTGAGATCCCAATGGTATGGAAATACTCTTAATGAGTGTATGGTCGACGAGTGGAACAACAGGCCAGAAAATTCAAAAAAACTCCCTTTGCTAGTTTGTTGGCACATTTGGTCGGTTCGTAATAGAATCCTCTTTGAAGGAAAGAACCCATCAGCAAGGGTGACTTCCCACTTGGCCTTGCGTGCTCTTGGAAATGTGTCCGTGAATGAAAAAGATCAGAATTTAAGATTAAATTCTATAATTAGGTTGAATGGTTTCTCAATGGCCTTTTTTGATGGAGCGTCGAAGGCAGGTGGCACAAATTGTGGGGCAGGTGGTGTTATTAAGTCGTGCTCATCGAAGGAATATAGATGGTTTTTAAATTGTGGTTCGGGAACAAACACCAAAGTGGAGTTGATGGGAGCGTGGGCTACTCTTTTTATTGCCAAGAATTTAGAGATCAACGATATTCAGTATTCAATGATTCAAAAGTAATAATTGACTAGTTTGAAAAAAAAACAAACCTCCGGGCCATAAATATTGAAGGATGGAAAGTAAAATTAATGATTTGGCCTCCACCTTTAGGATTATTCACTTTCAACACATTTATAGAGAGAAAAATGTGGAGGCGGATCTTTTATCTAAGAAAGCCCTGATGACAGTGAGCGGAAGACTTTTTTATCATTCATGGGACGAAGTTGTTGCTGAAAATGTCCAGGATTTTGATATTTTCTAACTGCATATGTTGAGTGGGGTTTCTCTATATTGTTTAGAAAAGGGTTGTGGTGTTTAGTGCTTTGGAGGAGCTTTTTTGTTTTGTATTGAGTATGATGGTCATTGTTTGGAGGACCTATCTCATCTCTCTTTTAGAGAGTTTGGTAGACCTTTTTTCCATTGGAACTGGCATTGTTTGTCGGGGTTTGTATGAAAAATTATATTATTAATATAATTAGCGTGAATTTTCTACGGGGAAAAATGTGTAAATGTATTGTGTATATATATAAGCTAGTGAGTCATTGACACCTGGTTATGGTGTTTCCTACATCAGGGTAAGTGCACGAAGAAATTTCATAAAGACAAGGTGTGCACATGGCACTTTGTTGCATGCACTTGGGTTAGTGCATGGTAATGACCTTGAAGTGTGCAGTATTGAGTTGTGTGTGTGTGTGTGTGTGTGTGTGTGTGTGATTGTTTATGTTTTGAGGTCGGACAACCTATATGATTATGAGGCTGGTGAGCTTAGACGTAGATAGGCCAATACACCTATCCATGTAAATATAATCATGTTTATTAATATAATATTACATCGCTACGTAGTGACTGACTCAAATGAAAAGACAATGGGGGCCTACTCCACCGAAAAAAGAGAAAAAGGGGTGAGTCGTAAGTCTTCGGAAATATTGTATAATATTTCCAGGAAAAGTGTAAAATTTGTATATATTATTTTATCCTAAGTTCTCGAGGGTAGGGAGCTGGTCACCAAGTGGATTATAGCTACTTTTGGAAGTGACAAGTGTAAAATAGAAGGCATGCAATATATATTGTTGTCCTTAGTGTATTTTGGGCATCATTTCATTATTATTCATGTTGCAATCTCTCGTGTGCAGAAGTGGGTTGGATTGTATGGAAAATATGATTATTACATTATCTACAAAAAGAAGCTTGTAGGGAGTTGTGGCGTTGTATCCATAGTTTTATTGTTGAAGTGTTGGGTTGACCGACCATGAGTAGTCTCTCTGGGTGAGGGACTGGTTGTTGTGGAGTGATTGTCAGACCCATGGGAATATTCTCCAGGTGAGATTTTGTTGGGATTTGTTCCCTGATGCATTGAGCATTATTCACAAGGTCTAGAAACTTCATGTACGACTTTTTGGTAACCTTGGGAAGGGAAGTGGGGTAGTTGAAGAATTGTTGAGCAGAGAAGGGGCACACTTCCTTGGGTATGACAGGTGCGTGGGGGATGAGGGACTATGGGATATTTTCAATAGTGGCACTTAGGACTAAGAAATTTTGTTGAGTTTTGGACCATAAATTGTTTCTAGGACCCTTTTTCCCTGGTGGAGTTGTGCCCTAACTCAGGGATGACCTATTACTGAAATATTATGAGTAACAACGTCTATGGCTAGGAGGAACATCTGAGTCAAGGTTGTAGTTGGTGACTTTATTAAAAATATAAGTGTTCTCTATCCACTTGTCTTCTTTACTATGTGCATATTTGACTATGTTTGACATGGGTTAATTATTGTATGTCTATTGCATATACGTATTTGTTTTTATTTAGTTTAATGTTTCTTGTGCATATAAGGATGGTATTTTTAGCCTTTAAATGTAATTGTGCATGAGTATATCAGTTGATGGTAACCTTTCATGTTAAGTTTAACCTTGTGATTTTGGTTATGAGTCATCAAGAAGTGGATTGAGTGACCATGTGTGAAAGATCGTAACCTGTGTGCTTTAAGAGGATGGAATTTGTGTGTGTGTTTAAGAAATAGACCTCACATCGAGCAAAATCAGAAGTGGTGCATGATGCCTAGATGGATGTGTGTGCAGTTATGTTGTGCGATTAATATGTTGGTGTGCACAGTTAGTGAGTTACTTCTGTTGCATAAGACTATGTTAAAAAGAGAATGATGCTTCCTCTATTATAAGTTGTGTGGAGCGACTCAAGCTTGGGTTGAGCTTGTTACTACAAGTGAAACTATGAGGGCTTGTGTAAGACTAGGATTTGTGCAGTGAAACTTCAAAGTACATTGCTCAATAGTATGTTGGGGATGTTATTGTTTGATTATATTAGTTGAGGTTTGTTACGCGGCCCGATCTAGGGTGGTTGGGAATGTTACAAAGTGGTATCAGAGAAGTTGGTTCAACACTGGACTTGTATGGACCATAGACTAACATGAAACGATGTGTGCGTTAAGAATTGGTGTCGTGTAGTGCAAATTTTGGTTTGCGAGGAAAATCATTGGTCTGTGGTATAGAATTGTGATGCATGCAAGATTTGTGATGCATGGTTGTGCACACTGGAGTTTAGGATGTTAAAATCATCCAAGAAGTATGAGGAAAGGATTTTGACAAAATAGTGCAAAGGTTTCATGTATTTGTTGCATGAAATCACCCAACAAATCTTGTTGTCTGCACATTTTTCATAATTATTAGTGACTAGTGCAGGACAAATTCAGTGCAGAATGTTAAAAGCATGGATAATGCACAGAGGACCTACGGTCCTGATGATGAGGAGTTCAGAAATTTGTATGTCGAATTGGGTATTGAGGGTACAAAATCTAAGGAAGAGTGCATGAGTTTAACTGAAATTGTAAAGTATTACAGAAAGATGTCCAAAGCCATAATAATGATAATGAAAGGCTTATGAGATCCAAGGTGCAACAAGATGAATTCAATGTCAAATTGATGTAGAGTATAGACATAATATAGAATAAGATGGATAAAGAGATAGATTTGAGTAGGTCAAGAAGTTGCAAGTCTCGTGATGAGAAAAGAATAGAAGAAAGAGTTGTTGGTAAGCATTCTTCCAAGAAAGTGCGCAGTAGTTTGAGTCCCTCTCCTATCGGAAAGAAAAAGAGAAGGATTGGGGTGGGCGAGTTGTTAGAGTTACTTCACATACACCTAGGATTTATTTTTCCTAAGGATTTTTCTATTTTTATTAGTCATTATTCAGTCTCCTATATTTTAGGAAGAATATTCCTCTAGGGAGAATATTCTCTTCAGTTTTCACTTCAGTTTGATCATTTGAGTGGAGTCTAGATGCTACATTGGGATTATTACCATGTAGGATTGGGATCATCACCAGCTAATGCACATTGTCCTTGGGATCATCGCCAGACTAGAGCATTACCCATGATTCCCCGATCTCCTCCTCACTTCACTTTGTTTCAGTCAGTTAACTGAAGACTGATAGACTAGTTAACTCAGCTAGGTAGCAGTTCACTCCTGTAACTACCCGAGAGACTAGAATAGGTGGAAATTTACTCTCGTAAATGTTGGTGTGTGTCCAGATAACTCTAGACCACCACTATGGTGCATTGGCTTCTCCTCCAGTGTGCATTGGTTGAGTTATACAAACTATATCATGTGTAAATTATCAATTCATTCATTTGGTTAGTGAAAATTCTTCCATTATTTCTCTCATGCTTCTCTATTATTCTATTTTCTCTGCAATTGTGTATGTCAATTCTCATCTAGATCTATTCTATGCAGGTTCAACACAATTACATGGTATTAGAGCCGATGAACTTAGGACTGCTAGGAAAAAGACACACCAAATTATTTTTTGCAGGTACTGAAGATTGAAGACAGTAGAAAAATGGAATTTTCAAAAGAATTCATTCTTACACCTTACAATTACTTTGCATGGAAGGATGAGATCATCATGCATATTCAAAGCATAGGATTGTACAGGTTAACCATGAACACAAAAACAGAACCAACATCAGCCATAGAAAAATCCAAGTATCTAAATCAAATGGATAAAGCATTTGTAGCAATTTGCAGTCTCATTTCTTCTTATCTCCTCTTTCACATATATTCCTGTAAAACGCCTAATGAAGCCTATACCACCATGGAAGGGATTTTTGGAAAATAGGATGAGATGAGGGGTCACATGCTCAAGGTGGAATTGCTCACATTGGATGAGATGAGGAGTCACAATCTCCAAGATTTCTTTACAAAATATAAGGATTTACGGTCGCAACTCAAGGCCTGTGGGGTTGTATCCACATTCCATTTAGTTAGATTCACCTATAGAGACACTTGGAAGGTTCCTTCTCTTGAGGAATTTAATGAATCTCTGACAAAAGAGCAGACCAAGCTCATCAACATGGGAAAAATCAAAGGCCCAAATGTGCATGCACTCACTGTGCAATATGGAAGAAGTCATCAATATCATAAATATAAAGATAAATATAAAATTAAATCTCATACAAATCTGAAGAAGGAAGGGTACTCAAAACCCTTCAACAATGCTTCCGGATCCAAAGGTGGAAAGGGAAGAAAAGGAGAGAAATGCACAGACTTCCATAAAGGATTCCATCAAGAATCTACATGTATGCAGAAACAGATAGATCTAATGACTCAAATACTTCAGCAAAACAACCTTGGATATCGCATCCTTGAGGGTTCCAAGAAGAAGAAGCCATAATATTAGAATTCCAAGAAAGGTAATTCTAGCCATGTTGTGATTTCCATCAACTGCTCTCCCGATGCTTGGATCGTAGATTCAGGAGAATCACACCACATGGCTTCCACAAAACTAGTATATTCTTCATTGGATGCATATAAAGGTCCTCCCATTCTTAGCAGGGACAAATCTTCAGTCGAGGTCACCGGAAAATGAAGGATTGAACTCACCAACGAAAGCTTCGAGAATGTGTTGCACGTGAGGGATGTGTTCTTGGAAAACACCCTCAAGAGAAATTAGACAAAGGAAAGACTTGGAGAACTTCATCTCCTTATATCTGATCCATAGTGACCTCATGGGCCCTTTTCTATATCTATCAATCAACAAATCAAGGTATGTGCTTATTTTTGTTGATGATTTCTCATGCTTCACATGGATTTTCTTTCTCAAGAAAAAATCAGTGGTCTTTCAACACCTTAAAGATTTCAAATCTCTGGTTGAGAGATAGTCAGGAAAGAAAATCAAAATCATATGAACTGATAATGAGGGAGATTATGTCAACCATGAGATCCAAAATATTTTTCATGAGGCAGGGATTTAGCTGCAGCACACAGTTCCATATACTCTGTAGAAAAATGAATTTTTTGAGCGGAAAAACAGCTCTCTAAAAGAGATGGCATCTTGAATGCTACATGCAAAGTCACTTCCACATAGATTATGGGCCAAAGCACTTAATTGTGCAACCTACATCCAAAATAGATCTCCCCATAGATTTGTCAAGGATAAGACCCCCCTATGAGGCTTGGAGCGTCTTCAAACCAGAAGTGACCCACTTTCATATTTTTGGTTCACGTGCATGGGCTCGGATTCCCTCTGAAAAGAGGAAGGCACTTGATCGACAGAACACAGAGTCTATATTTGTTGGATACCCCAACAATGTGAAGGGATATAGATTCATTGATCTTTCCTCGGACCAGGTCATCATTGAGCAAAGTGTCCAATTTGAGGAAAGTGTCTCACATGTACCTCAGCAGTCGCATGCAGACACCTTTGTTATTCCACCTATCAGAGATTATGAGCATGCACATGCCAAATTTTATTTAGATGAGACTTATGATTTAGAGGATTCAAATGATCCATATACAAAGTCAGTATAGTTAGATGTAGATTCAGTGCATCCAAATGAAAATCCAAAGCCAAAGAAGAGGCCCAAGTGGGCCTAGACTACTCTTCAGGATGTAGGGGATCTTTTTGGTGATCCAGGTGATACTAGGAAGAATCTATCTGATTTCGAGGAGCCTCCTCTTGCACTCACCACCACTCAACCATTTCCACCCAAGCATCTTTTCTTGGTTCATTCTTTAGATCAACAGTCTTATGGCGAGGCTATTGGAAAACCCTTTTGGGAATCCGCCATGCAGGAGGAGTACAACTCCCTCCTTGAGAACCAGACTTGGGATTTGGTTCCCCTTCCTTCTACAAGGAAACTTGTCAGGTGCAGATGGGTCTATAGGACCAAAAGCGCAGCGGATGGACAAACTAGCATATACAAAGACAAGATATTTTCCAAAGGCTTTCAGCAGGTGCATGGCATTGACTATGATGAGACCTTTACTCCAGTAGCGACTATGGATTCCATACGATTGGCACTTGCCATTGTGGTAGCCAAGGGATGGGAAGTCCATCAGATGGACATGAAGAATGCATTTATTCATGGTGATATCTTTGAGGATATCTATATGGAGTAGCCCCAGGGATTTATGCAAAATTCATCTTTGGTCTGTCGGCTGAAGAAGTCTCTTTATGGCCTCAAGCAGGCTTCGAGGGCATGGTATGCCAATATGGACTCCCACCTATTGTCACATAAATTTGTACGTTGTAAGTCAGACCTGAACGTTTACATGCTCAGGACGATTGACTCACTTCTACTACTAGTTTTTTATGTTGATGATTTGCTAATCACTGGTTGCTCGACTTCAACGAATGTTGCAGTCAAGAGGATTCTGGACAACGGGTTCTTGATGACGAATATGGGTTTGCTACACTTCTTCCTTGGAATCAAGATCAGTCAGGATGCATCAGACATCAAATTGTCTCAGGCCAAGTATGCACGAGATATCCTTGAGATATTTCACATGACAGAATGCAAGTCTTCCTCAACTCCTTTCCTATCAAGAGTCAAACTTGAGGATGGCGGAGATACTCCACTGGCTGACATCACACTGTACAAACAACTAGTGGGTATATTTTTGTATCTCACACACTCTAGACCATACATATCCTATGCAGTTGGCACAGTTTCTAGGTTCATGCAGGAGTTACATGAGCTACATTGGAAGTTTGAAAAGTGTATCCTTCAATATGTATAGGGCACCATCACCTTTGGGATTCATTATGCAACAAAATCTACATTGGACCTCATCGGTTTCACTAATTCTAACTGAGAGGGCGATAACACTGATTGCAAGTACACATCTAGTTACTCACTCAGTCTTGGTTCAACGCCTATATGTTGGTCAAGCAAGAAGCATGCTGCTATTGATCTATCTTCAGCCGAGGCAGAGTATATAGGGGTAGTTAACATAACCATCCAGGCTATGTGGCTACAACATTTTCTCACTGAGTTGGGCATTTAGTTTCATCATCTGATCATCATCAAGTGTGAAAACTAGAGCACTCTAAAGTTTTGTAGAGATCCAGTTCAGAGGCAACAGATGAAGTAGATCAATATCCACATACACTACATATGGTACTTAGTGCACGAGGGGATCATCAGCTTGTAGTTTTTTCCTTCAGCAGAATAGACTACAGACATCTTCACCAAGACCTTCACTAAGCAGAGGTTACATTCTCTACGCAGTCGTCTTGGAGTGAAGGACACAATTGCCTAGAAAGTGTCAGTTCTTATGTTTA
>ML793183.1:330305-344161 GCA_009831015.1 Picea engelmannii
ATTTTTCCTAAGGTTTTTCTTATGTTTATTAGTCATTATTCAGTCTCCTATATTTTAGGAAGAACATTCCTCTAGGGAGAATATTCTCTTCAATTTGATCAATTGAGTGGAGTCTATATGCTACTTTGGGATTATCACCATGTAGCATTGGGATCATCACCAGCTAATGTCCCTGGGATCATCACTAGACTAGTGCATTACCCATGATTCCCTTATCTCCTCCTCATTTCACTATGTTTCAGTCAGTTAACTGAAGACTAATAGACTAGTTAACTTAGATAGGTGGCAGTTCACTCCCGTAACTTCTCGAGAGACTAGACTAGGTGGCAGTTTAATCCCATAACTATTGGTGTGTGTCCATATCACTCTATACCACCACTATGGTGCATTGTCTTCTCCTCCAGTGTGCATTGGTTGAGTTATACAAAGTATATCATGTGTAAATTATCAATTCATTCATTTGGTTAAAGATAATTCTTCCATTCTTTCTCTCCTGCTTCTTTATTCTTGTATTTTCTCTACAATTGTTTATGCCAATTCCTAGCTAGATCTATTATGTGCAGGTTCAACACATTTACACGAGCTATAGGGGGGAATGAATAATATCAAGCCTCCTACCTTTTTTATGAGCATAAGAAGGATGAGTATGCAGAGACTTGGTTTCTAGGTATGAGAAAATACTTCCAGCTGCATAATTATTCTACGCAAGCATAAGGGAGAATTTCTATTTATTAGTTAAAAGGAAATGCATCAATGTGGTGGGATTAGTATGTAAAAGTGCAACACATTGATGAGAATAAAGTGACTTGGAGGTATTTGAAGAGGTATTTCCAAAAGAAATACTTTACCATGTGGTATTATGATAGGAAGATGAAGGATTTATTCAAACTCAAGCTTGGGAATATGACGATCGAGGACTATGAAAGGAAATTCTTAGAGATGTTGAAATATGTTCCTTTTATCAAGGAAAAACAAGTGAATATTTAGAGGTATTTGAGTGGTTTTCCCTCATTTATCGATGACAAGATACAATATGATGACCCTAAGACATTGGAAAAAACCATAAGGTGTGTTAAGTGTCTATATGAGCAGCAAAGAAGAAGGTCGACTTTCCAAAAGGATTGGGAAGATAAAATAAAGAGTAAGGTGGAAAAAAGGAAGAAGATAGTTCAACCATTGTTTTTATGAAACATTGCGCAAGGACAAAATACCCTTCGGGATCCTATAATCTCGAAGACAGTGGGATAAAATTCATGGAAACAACCTATGCAGTTTTGGGGTTGTGGAGGAAATCATCTACGCATATATTTCGCTCAAAGAGGTGATAAAGAAAGGATTGCACACAATTTTCAGCAAGCTGGGACGATTGAGGACATGGGTAGAAATGTACCAAGGATTTACACAGCGTTGGATAACAAGCAAGTTGAGTTTCAATTGCACATGATCAAGGTGGAAGATAAGATTATTGACCAACCCATTTCTATTTTAGTAGACTTAGGAGCTAGTCATAGTTATGTAGATCCTAATATGGTGGAAAGATTCCATTTGCTAAGAAGCAATCTTGGAAAATCATGATTGGTGCAGTTAGCTACAAGAGAAAAGAGGAAAATTAGTGAGATGGTTAAGGCATGTCCAATGGAGATGAATGGACTGTGTAAAAAGGCTGATTTGAATATTATACCTTTGGGCTCGTATGATTGCCTCATTGGTATGGATTGTTTGGATGAGCGCCATATTGTCCTGGATTTTTACAATAAAGAATTTACTTTCCTGGATGAGCAAGGAAATTTAAGATCAGTTCAAGGAATTCCAAGAGTTGTGACTATCATGGAAATTTTAGCATTGCAATTGAATAAAAAGTTACAGGAAGGGATGTCAAGTATTCACCACGCACATGGAAGAGGCACCTAAGGAAAAAGTGCGATGGCCAATTCTTGATTACCTCCACCTTATTTGGATCCATCCTCAACTTATCTGCAGAAATGACAAATCCCAAATAAATGAGTTATGTCTTCATGAATGAGGACTTCTTCATATTTATCAACAGCTTCTCTTGTTGTAGCCTCTTCATCATTGTAGCCAAATGCTTCAAGTGTTCAACCTCTGTTCTATTGAAAATCAATATATCATCAAGATATACAATAACAAACTTTCTGATGAAATCCTTCAGGACTTCATTCATCATTCTCATGAAAGTACTTGGCGCATTTGTTAAGCCAAATCGCATAACAAGCCATTCATACAACCCTTCATTAGTCTTGAATGTTGTCTTCCATTCATCACCTTCTCTCATATGAATCTGGTGATATCCACTCTTCAAATAAATCTTTGAAAAAAAAATTTCTCCACTTAAGCAGTCCATCAGATCATCCATCCTTGGCAATGGAAATCTGTACCTGATAGTTATTTTTTTGATTGCCCTCGAGTCAGTACACATCCTCCAGCCTTCGTCTTTCTTCAGACTAAGTCCTGTCGAAACAGCACACGGACTCAAGATTTCTCTGACCAACCCTTTGTCCAACAGATCCTAGACTTGTCTTTTGACCTCTTCATTCTCTTGCGGTGTCAATCTGTATGCTGCTTTGTTTGGCAAACTAGCTCCTGGAATGAGGTCAATATGATGACTCACGCTTCTGATCGGTGGCAAAGAATGAGGTAGTTCGTCCACTACTATGTCAGCAAACTCTTCCAGTAGTTCCTGAACCTCTTCTGGTAAATCATCTACCCTTGTGCTGGTTAAAACAATCCATGGCTTCCTGACCACAATAAATTGTGGTTCCTCCTTCTTCTTAACCTCTGTAAGAAGTTCCTTCCCACTCATGAGAAGTACAGTGTTGTTTACTTCAGGTTTCACCTCCTTATCTTTGATTGGAAGCAACATGTGAGTTCTCCCATTCTTCTCTAGGGTGTATGTGTTCATCCTTCTGTCATGAATCACATTCCTATCATATTTCCATGGTCTACCCAACAATATATGACAAACATCCATAGGAATAACATCACACAAGATCTTATCATTATATCCCCCTATCTTAAATTCAACTAAACACTGTTTAGTGACATTTACCTGATGTCCCTTTTGCAACAAAGAAACTCTGTATGGGCTTGGATGATCAATCATCTCTAGCTCCAGCTTTTCTACCATCTCGGTTGAAACAAGATTATCTGTACTACCACTATCTACAATGACCTTGCATACCCTATCCTTGGTCTTGCAAGCAGTCCGAAAAAGTTTGTTTCTTTGGACTGAACTCTCCACCTCCTTCTATGGTGTCAAAAGAGCTTTTCACATCATCAACGATCTTCCGCCTTCAACATCTTCTGCCTCAACATTCCGCCTTTGAGATTTGGTAATGTGAGCCTCTCCTTCCTCTTTCTTCTTATCTGGACATTCATAAGATTTGTGTCCATTCTTTCCACATGTGAAGCACTTTATCACTCCACCTCTTCCTCTTCCTCTACCTCTGATACGAGGAATCATATTATTATCATCATACTCTCCTCTCGGATCAATATATTTCCCTCGTTGTGAGCTTCCACCTCTCTCAATTCGAGTCTGAGGTTTCTTCCACTCCTCCTTAGGCTTCTGATTTCTTTCCTGGACAATTGACTTGCCCCTGGGCTGACTTCTTCCTCGTCCTCTTTGACCCTGCTTTCAACTCATCTTCTCTTCATCTTTGAGAGCCATTTGATAAGAATCTTCCATCGTTCGGATGGTCAACATACTCATCTCATCCTAAATTTCATATCTCAGGCCATTCATATACCTGGCTACTTTTTCATCGTTTCTTTCGCGATGACCTGCTCTGATGTTCAACCTGTAGAACTCTTTAGTGTATTCCTTCACTGACATCAGCTTCTGTCTCAGGTTCTGCATCCTCCTGAACAGAGTGATTTGATAATCTCTGGGGATGAATTTTTCCTTCATCTTCGCAATCATCCTGTCCCAGCTCTTAATTTTATGCTTGCCCTAGCAACGCCTGTCAGCTTGTAGTTCATCCCACCACAATGCTGCATGTCCTTTTAATCTCGTGACATCATGCTTGACCTTCTTGTCCTCTTCGACATCTTTGTAGTCAAAGTATGTGTCCAAAGCTCTAATCCATTCTAGAAGCTCTTCAGCATCTAGGTTTCCCTCATAAACTGGAATGTCCATTTTCACCCTTGCACCCATTCTTGCAACGGCTTTAAGCAAGCGTTCGTTCGTTGCATCTTCTGCTGTGATCTCTTCTTCTCGATGTCCAGCTTCATCTTCATTTTCGGACTCACTAAGATCCCCAACACTGACTGTGTGCCTCTGTGTTGTCTCCATGTCCTCAAGTCTGGCACGAAGATCACGCATCTCTCTTTCCATTTTTGGATTTTGCATCTACCTACCCCTTCTTCTTGGCATTTCCCTTTCCTCTTCTAGATGGGGTGATTGTCTATCTCTTCTCCTCGGTGGCATGGTGAATCTTCCTTTTCCCTGCTATAGAAAGCAAACAAAACCTTTCTGAGCTCTGATACCAAACCTGACACAGCCCCTCCACTACCCGCAAGTCGAAAGGTCCACGTACACAGGATCTTCTTCTTTTTCTCGGCCCAAAGAACTCTAAAATGCTCTTCTATTTTCCTTTCAGAAAATCCGCACCCACAGAAAATCCTCGTGGGAATATCCCTTCGCACTTCGGGAGATCGGACTTCGCGATTTCACGAATCCTGCAGTCGAGTGTCTGCTCGCTTAGACCCCCGAATCCTGAACCTTTGAAACTTTGATATCAACTCTGGCTTGTCACACTTAACGAGTTTGCGAGTCCTGATGCAAGGCTTTCAGGACTTTGACTCACGAAACTCCGAAGTGGTCAATGCACTTGACTTCTATGTCGATAGTGTGCCACCTTTCCACCTTGCTGGCTCCTATGGTCCCACAAAATCCTATCGATCCTTCGTGCTTCGTGATTTCGTGAACTTTTTATACCAAGTCTCGACCCTTCAACTCCTGAAATCCCGATAGTCGATTTCACGAGTGATCCAATGGCCCCTGGATGACTTGGATCATCGGCTCTACCTCTCCTGAGCTTAAACCTTCAGGAATACTCGTCGTAACTCCCCTGCTCGTCCGTGAGATCTGACGGATCACAGGACTTTGCAAATTCTCCACAAAGAATTTCGACCGTCTGTTTCTTTCCTTCACAAGGACTCTTGCAACTCTTTTTAGCAAGTGGTTTTCCTCCGATACTCAACTGCCTACGATGCAAACTTGCAATGCCTTCTCACTGTTCCTATGCACAAACTTTATGTGCTACCCTTCAACAATTTCAAGACTTTATCCTTCCTGAGCTTTCTCACAACTCCTAGTCTTAAAGAAGACTCTTGCATGCACTCCTTGTGGCAACCTTCAAACACTTCAAGTGTTGAACACTTTCGACTTTGCGCTCTCCTTGCAGCAACAGTCCTTCGATAACCTCTCAGATCTTCAAGCCCTGAATTCAAATGTGGTTTGTGCACACCTTGCACGACTCCTGTGCCTAACTTGCACTTTGTGAGAATGAGAACAATATCTATCCTATCTGAGCCTTCAGAGACACAACCCTGAATTCTTGTCGATGCACTTCCTGCGGACAACTTCTACTGCACTCCTTGCAGGAATCCTTGCTCAGATAGAGAAACAATTGAAACTCATCCCTACTCTCTCTCTCTCTCAGATTTCAAACATTTAACAGGAAATCATTCATACACAGCATAAAAGAAATTACATGACAGAAAAAGTAAAGCATTCATGAATACAATATTCAACATACATACACATAGAACAAACATGATGCCATGAATTTGAATCAAGCTTTCTTTATTAATTCAAATCTCTATACATGGGTGTTTTTACACAGCTCTCTGCTTCTTCTCTATATGCTCTATGCTCTTCATCCTCTCTAATCCTCATTCTAATCTTACAATGATACAAGTGAGGGTGTCTATATCCGTTTCCCTCCGACTCTAAAACTGTCTAATCTAACATTCAATTTTATCTACCTTCATTAACTATTATAAATGCCTCTATCTACTTCAGATGAGAGTGGGACGCTCAAGGTCTGATTACAATCAAGTGCGCTCCTTCTTAATTATTACATTTATGTTTGGCCCATCCGTCTTCAAAAGTTTTTGAACAATTTGTCATGTGCCCAAAATGCGTTGGCGCTTGCCCCACGCGTGCTTGACGTTGGCGATGCTCTTGCATCACATAAACATTATTGAAGTACATATAAAAAAGTTACCATCCATCGGAGTACATAGGTCATTAGTTGTTGTATTTAGCGATTCTCTAGGAAACATTTTCTTGTACATGGTTCAATATCAACCATTATTCCATCATGTATCTGCATAATTGTACCTTTTACTCCCCCTGCATCATTATCAGTCATCATCCTGGGATTTCTTTGGCTTGTAACCATACTCTCAATGCACCTGTGTCATCTTATTAAATTGTAGCACACTTAATTAATATGGAGCCTAGAGAGAACCCAAACCCAACATCACCACAAGAAGACACACCAAACCCAAACCCACAACCAAAAAACATAAACATGGAAATTGATGCATGGTTGAGATATATTAGAACCCTTATACAAGACTTACAAAATATTGGAGATCCCTTACATTTGTCACTAGCCACTTCCCTAAACATCATTGTATCTTCCATTGCAAATGTCCAAGGCCAATTAACTCACATTTTTTATTATAGGGCCAGAATGTATGAATATTATAGAACATGTCTAGATAAAAACCAATTTAGAGACCTCACCATATCAAAACAAGAATTGATGACATTATTTGTTGACCCAAGAACCGAATTATAGTCGTTGGTCACAAAGAGACACATTTGTATGCATTGGTGCACCTTCCAAATTTTTTTATACAATTGGATGGATAGGTTTTTCATGGTATTTGAAAAAACTCCCTACAATAATAGGTAGGTGCCTCTGTATTTCCTTAAAAAATTATGGGTGGAGTTTATTTTACATCACCATGTCAACTACTTTGACATTGGTGAATTCCATGGGGTGGGTCATGGGTCCATAGATGATATAAAAAATGATAGGCATCACCATTGCTAGGATTGCGTCCTTCTACATGGAGGCTTAATCCCGCTACCCAACATCCTCCCATAAAATAAAGCATCATTCTGATCCAGAAATAAATATCCACCAAGTTGACCCGTAGCTTGGTGCAACACAACATATTTATAGCATCATCTTGAGAAGAGTGACCTTCAAGTGATGTTGGGGGAGGGGTTGGGCCTTCAAGCACTACAGAAGAGTTCGACCAGGAGAGGGAACATGGATAGAATAGGTGTTCCCATCTTATTTCATGAGACCCTCATAGATGCTCGAGTTATGGCCAGACTTATTATGGCCCTGTGGAGGGCACTAGACATGATTGTTTCATGGAGGAGGTTAGTGTCTTGATCATCTCTATGAAGATCATTTTTTACACACACGCACACAACTGGGAACATCATATAATTAGATATAGAAAAAAAAAAACGCATAATAATTTAGATCTCTCTCTCTCTCTCTCTCTCTCTCTCTCTCTCTCTCTGTAGTATTCTAGATATAAATTAGTATGCAGAACATAAATAATTAACTAGAAATGGAAGAGAAACAATGATATAACCAGAAAAATTCCACAATAATACCAGAATAATACCAGAATAACACCATAAAGAGAAATTTGATTACTGAGAGCAATGTTCACTTGCCTCTTCGAGGAGGCAACCTCCAATAGAGAAGAGCTCTATTACAATAATATCCCAGACAAAAATTCTCATACCCTCTACTCCTATTTATACTCAATATGTCTATCCAAAAGAACAATCTAGAGGAAGATCCTTCTAGAAGCAAAAGCTTCTATTAGGTCTTCTTACATTTGACTTATTCTTCCTTATTGCTAGGCATTATTAATATTGGTATTTATTACATGGAAATATATTATTCTACCTACATGATTTGTTAGGGATATTAGGTCCCTAACATGTCCCCCCCCTTAAAAACATCCTTGTCCTCAAGGCTTGAGATGAGGAAATTGCTTTAGAATGGTAGTTGGTTCCCAAGTGGCATCTGTTGGAGTTATATTGTTCCACTGGACTAACACTTCCTTGATGGTGCACTGACGCAAACGAAGCTCATGCTAGTCCAAAAACGCTTGTGGTTGTAACCAAATGGAGCCTTCTTCGTCCAACTCAGGAAGGTTGGGTTGAGTTTGTCACTTAGTTCCAGTCACATTCTTTAAGCAGGAAACATGAAAAATAGGATGGATCTTAGAATGACTAGGAAAAGCTAACTGATATGCCACCTATCCCACACGCTTGAGAATGGTACAAGGACCATAAAATTTGGGCGCAAATTTTTGACAATGGTTAGCCTTGAGGGAATTTTTCTTATAAGGTTGCAGTAGAAGAAACACCTAATCTCCTTCTGCAAATTGACATTCAGAGCGACCTTGTTCTGCCTATTGCTTCATGTGATTTTGGGCCATGACCAAATTCTTTTTTAGGGTACGGAGAATAGCCTCTCAAACTATAAGCATTTGGTCAACCGCTTGGACCTTCGAGACACCTGGCAGGTATGAGAGAACTGAAGGTGGATTTTGTCCATATACGACTTCAAAAGGAGTCGTGCGGGTAGTTGTATGGTAAGAAGTGTTGTACCACCATTTAGCTAATGGTAACCATTGAGCCCACTGATTTTTCCTTTCCGATGAAAAACACCTAAAATATGTTTCCAAACACTTGTTGATAACTTAAGTTTGACCATCAGTCTAGGGATGATAAGTTGTGCTGAGATGCAATTGGGTGCCTTGTAGTTTGATTAGTTCTTCCCAAAAATTGTTGGTGAAAGTGGGGTCTCGATCATAAACAATAGAATGCGGTATGCCATGAATCTTGAACACCTCATCCATGAAAATTTGAGCCACAATGGAGGCTGTAAATTGGTGTTGAAGAGAACAGAAATGAGCATACTTGGAAAGACGATCAACTACCACGACGATGACTAATTTATTGCTCGATTTAGGTAATCCCACAATAAAATACATAGAGATATCCCTCCAAATAGAAGGTGGAACGAAACAGGTTGTAGTGTGCCAGGAACTTTGACTGCTTCGCCCTTGTTGCGTTGACAAACATCACATTCTTCCACAAAATTGTGAACGTCCTGTTTCATACTAGCCCAAAAAAATAACATTTGAGCCAGTCGTAGGTTTTGGTAAACCCTGAGTGCCTAGTTGTGGCTGTAGCATGAAGCTCAAAAAGTACCCTGGATTTAAGTTCTGACAGTTTACTTAAATACAAACGGCCTTTGTATCGAATCTCATCATTGTGCCAAGAGTACCCTGGGGAAACTGGAGAATTGGCCTGCAATTGTTGTATCAGATGCAAAATTTTGAGATAGTGTATCCATTCCAGGCGAACAACTGGGAGCATATCTAGTACAATGAAGGAGAGGGAAAAAAGGTACCCTTCATCTTCATATTTTTTGGAAAGTGCATCAACAACCACGTTATCTTTTCATTTCTTGTAAATAATCTCATAATCATATCCAAAGAGCTTAGTCACCCATTTTTGTTGCTATGGGAAGGAAAGGTGTTGTTCCATAAAATACTTGAGGCTTTGATGATCTGTCTTAATTTGCAAGTGTTTCCCCAATAGATAAGGGTGCCAAAGATCCACTGCATGCAAAATAGCCAACATTTCATTTTCATATATTGATTTTCCCAAATGTTGCTCTAACAGTTGTTTGTTGGTAAAGGCCAAAGGACGACCCTCTTGCATAAGGACTACTCCAATTCTTCTCCCGGAAGCATCACATTCCAGGACAAAGGTATTTGTGAAATCAGGAAGGGCCAGGACTGGAGTGATGCACATGGTTGCCTTCAGGGTTTGAAAGGCCTAAGAAGCTGTGGGAGTCCAAGTGAAAGAATTATTTTTAAGGAGAGTAGTGAGAGGTGCCACAATCTTTCCATAATTATTAACAAACTTGTGATAATACCCTGTTAAACCCAGAAATCCACGCAATCTTTTGAGAGTCTTTGGGCGAGGCCAATCCTGCATAGCTTCAATCTTTTTAGGATCCACCCTGACACCGGCCTTGCCAACAAGATGACCCAAGTACTTGAATTTTGAGGCGCCATTTAGATTGTTTGAGGAAAAGTTGGTACTGAGAGAGTAGATGTAGAACTCAATCCACATGAGAAAGATGGGTTGTCTAGGTTTTACTATAGATGAGGGTATCATCAAAGAAAACTAAGACAAAATGACGGAGAAAAGGACAGAAGACATGCTTCATGAGGCTTTGGAAAGTGGAGGTATCATTACACAAGCTAAAGGGCATAACCAAAAACTCATAGTGGCCCTCATGAGTTCGAAATGCAGTCTTAGGAATGCCTACCTCGTTCATACGTATTTGGTGGTATCTAGAATGAAGATCAAGTTTAGTAAAGAACTGGGCACCACTCAATTCATCCTAGAGGTCATCAATGAAAGGAATGGGAAATTTGTCTTTAATGGTGAATTTGTTGAGGGAGAAGAAGTCAGGACACATGCGCCAAGAACCTTCTTTCTTAAGGAAAATGACCAAAAGAGAAGAGTATGGGCTTGTACTAGGACAGATAACACTTGCGTTGAGTAATTCTTGAACAATTTTCTCAATTTCATTTTTTTTGGAAAAGGGATGACGATAGGGATGGATATTGGGAGGAAGGTTGTTGGGGACAAGGGGAATGGAATGATCATGAACACCACGGGAAAGAGGGAGTCCCTGGGGAGTGGAAAAAACAACTTGATGTTTGGAGAGGATGGATTGGAGGTCCGACGACACAGAGGGTGTCTCAGTGGCTTGAATGACATGGAGTTGTGAAATAATGAAAGAATAACATTTTTTGAGAATATTTTCCATGCGATGGGAACTGATGATGTTCGGGGAACTGGTGGCGATGCCTTGGAACTTATATTTTTGTCCCTCCTGGTGGAATTGCATGGTTCATTCCTTAAAATCCATGAGAATGGGACCCAAAGTCCTTATCCATTCTGCACCCAACACAATATCATAACTGTCCATGTCGATAGCAAACATATGAGATTTCATGTGGTACTGACCAATTTGGAGACACATTTTCACAACGCCCTCCACATTTCATGGACCTACCATTGGCAATTATGATTTGAAAATTATTGACGGCATGGATATAGCAATTGGTTTCTTGGGCAATGTGGCGATGAATAAAATTATGGGTTCTTCCACTATCAACAAGAATGATGACCTTCCGATGATTAATGTAACCAATTAGCTTGAGGATTTGGGGAGAAAATAATCCAATGAGAGCATTCAGAGAAATGACCAGTTCGACTTCGGGAGGGTCAAATTGAGGGGTCATGTCAGTGGGTTCAGGTGACATGGCCACAAGGGGAGCCTCAACATCGTCTTCTAAAACATCCTCCGAGATGGCCATAAAAATATTTTGTTACTTACACTTGTGCCCAGGAAAATATATGTCATCACAATTATAACAAAGGCCTTTGAGTTGGCATTCAACCATTTATGCCTTGGTCAATTTATGGGTGTTTAGTGGAGTAGAAGGAGGAGTGGGAGTGACTGGTTTAGTGCGAGGAATAAAGGAGGGTTTCCGGGTTTGAGAAGAGACAACTTGTTGTGCTTCCTTAGCTCTTTTAGTAGCTTCCACCCAACTCTGAGGTCGAGCCATGAGGACATGGGCACGAATCTCATCCTTGAGTCCACTGGTAAAACATTCTCAGAAAAAAGCATCAGATATGCCCTCTGTACAAAAATCTAATCGCTCAAAAGAAGCTATAAAGTCTTCCACTGTGCCAAATTGTTTCAACTTTGTCAAACGGCCTAAATGGTTGGTGTCAGTGTCAAAGCATTCATAAAGCTCTGCCACAAATTTTTTCCAAGCCACATACCCTTGGCAGACATTTTTTCTCCATTGCCACCATTGCCAACGTTATTGATCTAGATGTAGAACACCATACCAGAGTTTGGCCAACCCATCTGTAATGCCATACAAAGAGAAATAATGTTCCATTTGAGTTACCCGTCCAGTGGGATCCGAGCCATCAAATTTGGTCACATCCACACGCAAAAGGCGTAGGTCACACTGAAAGTGACGGGGTTGAAAATTTTGGGAATGAGAGGAAGTTTCACCTTCGGATTTCAAAGCTGGTTCAGAGGAGGAAAGATCTACATGGATATGTAGCTTGGCGCAGATCATCATAGTGAAGGAGGCAAGCTGGGTATTGAAGGATTCAAGCTGGGTAGCGAGGTCTTGTTTGATGTTGTCCATTTTGGTGTCGATGGAGGAATGCATGTTTTTATTGATGTTGGCAACATTAGCATTGATCTCTCTCACTTCTTTTTGGGTCTCTGTGAAATTAGAGTACAAGGAATTGAAGTGAGCTTCCAAGTCTTGGCTACGGTTGTGGGCCATGATGAATAGGGAAAATGACAAGGGATGGGTCGGATCACACATAAAATGGGTTATGGGTGAAGTGTATCACAATGATCAAGGTGATGAGGCGAATCCAATGGGGTAAGGCCCAAATAAGGGTGTTGGAAGGGGGTCGGGTCCACAAGAAAAAAAAAATTTGTTGAAAAATGATATGTATGACTATGATAAGGGCAAAGAGAGGAATCCAATGGGATAGGTCTCAAATAATGGTGCCAATAGGATCCAGACTTTTTTTTTATTCATGTGGAGTTATACTCCGATATGAAGAATATTGCAGTGAGGGAATGTCGAAATTCTTAACAGGAAGAAATGTGTAGTAATTTCACAACCCGAATGCAGGAGACGCAGTTGCGCGGCAATAGATCTTGTAAGTTTTGTTTTTGTTTCCTTCTGAAGGGTTAGGGTATTCAAGGGTTCTACAGAGAAGGTTTTTCCCTATGCTATAGCTCTCTGATATATGTGCGGGATCCAACAGTAGTACTCGGCCCAATATCTCAGGGCACCAACTAAGAAGCTGGCTAGACCGTGCCCTTAGCCATACTACTCGACTACCCATGTACTAGAGAGTATCTTCCTGAGTGTTGTTCTCGGTGGCACTATAGTAGTCAGGCGACTGATTGGTTTATCTATGGAGGGCTTCAGGAGATCTAAGTCGATTCATATACAAGTGTTGTCTGATGTGCTACCACTTGAAGGGGTACCAACAGGGGTTATAAGGGTGGCCAACAGATGTGGGCTTAAGTACCACTTGTATTTCCTACGTGTATGAATCCCTGACCATGGGTTTATGTGCATAACGACATATCTCTGTAGCTTTAAGACGTTGAAATATGTCTCTACCCTGAAAAAAAATTAACCCACAATTTTTTGTCAAGGAAGGTGCTTTGATACCACTTGTAGTATTCCATATATAAATTAGTATGCGGAACATAAATAATTAGCTAGAAATGGCAGAGAAACAATGATATAACCAGAAAAATACCACAATAATACCAGAATAACACCATAAAGAACACTTTGATTACTGAGAGCAATGTTCACTTGGCTCTTCGAGGGGCAACCTCCAACAGAGAAGAGCTCTATTACAATAATATCCTAGAGAAAACTTATCATACCCTCTACTCCTATTTATACTAAATATGTCTATCCAAAAGAACAATCTAGAGGAAGGTCCTTCTAGAAGCGAAAGCTTCTATTAGGTCTTCTTACATTTGACTTATTCTTCCTTATTGCTAGGCCTTATTAATATTGGCCTTTATTACATGGAAATATATTATTCTACCTATGTGAGGGGTTAGGGAGATTAGGTCTCTCTCTCTCTCTCTCTCTCTCTCTCTCTCTCTCTCTCTCTCTATATA
>ML793183.1:364996-377166 GCA_009831015.1 Picea engelmannii
TAAGTAGTTCTATGTATCTAAAAAATAGAAGTCCAACCAAAGTTTTAGAGCATAAAACTCCTTATGAAGCATCCTATTGTTATAAACCAATTGTTAATCATTTGAGAATTTTCGGGAGTAAAGAATTTTCCCACATTCCAAAGAAACATAGAAGGAAACTTGATGTAAAGTCGATCAAATGTCTCTTCATTGGTTATTGTGTTGACCATAAAGCTTACAAAATGTATGATCCCATTACTCATGAAGTTTTTGCAAGTAGAGATGTTATATTTCATGAGTATGCAGACGATGTTCAAAAAGAAGATGATAAAGATGTATGAAAACTTTCTAAAGATGTATGAAAACTCCTCTCATCTCCTGAAGTGCCCAATCTCTAAACTAAAGGGGCTAGCACCACGCGTCCCTGGTATATCGACGACTGGGAAAGAACTCAAAGGATCCCTCGATCTATGGTTTTGGGTTCTTCACGGCTCCAGCCTTTGGGGTTTTGGATCCCAGTTTAGTTGGCAAGATAGGTTCACCTAAGCACCTGGGGAACCTCCTAACGTCGGTCAACCTTACTGATAGAGCCGACCACACTCCTCGGAGCACGATCGCCCCTCACATGACCTTCTTTCTCCCTCGGCCCGAAGAACTCGACGGTTCTTCTATTTCCCTATCGGGAAAAATGCACCCCGCAGGTTCTCTTCGGCGCTATCCTCCCTTCTTCCTTTTAGAGGATCGACACTCGCAACGTCGTGAGTTCAGCAGTCGAGCACTACGCCCTCAAAACCCTGAGACCCGAGACCCGATGCCTTAGTCGATGCTGACTTCCTCTCTCCACTATCGGGACTTGGCTTTATCGCGTCTTCGCAACTCATGACACCAATCGTTCAAGTTTCCAACCTCTGATAACCGATGCGCCGAAAAGCTGAAACTCGCGATCTCTCTCCCTCGCGACTTCGCTGCTCATGAGATTAATTAAATCCTATGTCAGTTCCCGATGCCTGAGGCGCCGAAACGCCGATATCTCGCGTCACCTGCCATGTCAACCTGTTGTGGACCACACTATCCACACAATCGTCAGGACTTCTCCTTTCGCACTATCGCGATTTCCGTGGCCAAATCTTCGATCCCTTTCTCACGAGACCCCGATAGTTGATCTTGCGATGGATCCAATAGCCCTCACTGGCTTGGATCAACGGCTCGATCTGTTCTGAGCTCTGAACTTCTCCACGCTTACCCTGTAATTTTCCTTCACTTCGGTGAGATCTGACGACTCATAGAACCTCGCGGATTCTCCACGGAGAATACCGACCGTCTATCTTTTCTTCTTGCGCAATCCACGTAACGACGAACCGTTCTTCCACAAACCTCGTCACCCTACACGCAAACCTGCGGTGTTCCTTGCAACCTTAAAGGCACAACCTTCTCACTTGTCCTTCAACAAACTTCGAAGGTCTATTCCTCCTGAGATTTTTCACGACTCCTAGGTCCTTCGAAAGAATTATTTGCATGCACTCCTTGCGGCAAATCTTCAAACACGACTAAGTGTTGAAGCTTTCGACTCTGCGCACTCCTGCAGCGACAGTCTTCGATTCCCTCTGCTCAGAATCACAACTCTTGAGTCTTTGTCCAGCCTGCGCACGCCTTGCACGGCTCTGGTGCTAAATCTGCACTTCTGAGAACTTAGAAAAAAAGTTACCTCTACCTAAACCCTTCTGTCGACGCACTCCTTGCGGACGATTCAACTGCACCTTTGCAGGAATTCTCTGGTTCAAGATAGAGAAACAATTGAAACTAACTCCTTGTTCTCACAGACTTCAATTCAACCATGAAATCACATACACAACATATCAAAGCAAATGTATGACAGAAAGCAAACATTCATGAGCATAACATCAATACACAGAGAAAAACAACACATAACCATGAATTTGAATCAAAGCTCTTTCTATTAATTCAAATGTCTGTACATGGGTGTTCTTCATACAATTCTTTGCTTGCTCTTCTCTTTTCTGAATGCTTGATAATAATACAATGTACAAAGGAGGGTGTCTATATCACGTTTCCCTCTTGCACTCTAAAGCTATCAAATCTAGAATTAAATATTCTATCTACTTTACATTAACTATTTTAAATGCCTCATCTACCTAAGGACGAGAGCTTAAAGGCTCAAAGTTCATTACAATATACAAAGTGCGCTTCATTAAATCCACACATTAATGTTGGGCACAACAATATCAAGGTGTTTCAAAATTTGTGTTGGCGCTGTCCAGCTGTCTTCCGCTCCATGCTGACTCGCTTGATGAGTAGTTGATGCTCCTACATCATACTCCTCGGCTTGAAAATTTTCATGGGCTCCTATCCATGAGCTCCTGCACGGTCTGTCCATGCTTCTTTATTTTTTCTTCGCTTTCCCAGCTGGCATCCTCCACTGGGTGATTCTTCCACTTGACCAGATACTCATAGTATTCTTTTCTCCTGGTCTTCTTATCCAGTATGCACTCCATCTGCGGCTTCTCTACAATCGGCATCTGCTTCTGCCATTGGATCACTGGTTGCTCAATTGTAGTCTCTGCTCCTCCAGCCCTATATGGATATAAATATGCAATATTAAATATCGGAGATATTCTGATGCCATCCGACAACTCAATCTCATAAGCATTATCTCCGAATTTCTTCAGGACTCTACAAGGTCCGATTTTCTTCATTTTCAACTTGTTATATGTTCCCCTTGGGAACCTTTCCTTCCTCAAATGTGCCAGAACAAGATTGCCAACTTCAAACTGAAGTTGCCTCCGATGCTAATCTGCTCTGCGCTTATACTCTTGGTTTGAGTCTATCAGTCGCTGCTTCACTTTACTGTGAAGTTCCTTCATCGCCTTAGCGAACTCTTCTGCACTAGCGCTGCTAGTAGCAGTCTGTTATGACTCCCTGAGTTTAGAAAATCCTCTCGGTTGTGTCCCATACACAATATGAAATGGACTCTTCCCTGTGCTCCTGTTCACAGAGTCATTGCAAGCAAACTCTGCCTGTGGCAATATGTTGTCCCAGCTGCTGTGGTGTTCCGTCACCAAGCTTCTCAGCAAGTTTCCCAGACTTCTGTTCACCACTTCTGTTTGTCCTTCTGTCTGAGGATGATAAGAAGAACTAAATGTCAAATTAGTTCCCAGCTTCTTCCATAGCGTCCTCCAGAAATTTCCTATGAATTTGGTATCTCTGTCTGAAACTATGCTTCTCGGCAATCCATGGATTCGAATGACCTCCTTGAAAAACAAGTTCGCGATATGAGTCGCATCGTTGGTCTTCTGGCATAGGATAAAATCTGTCATCTTTGAAAACCTGTCCACCACCACAAAGATGGAATCAACACCTCTTTGCGTCTTCGGCAAACCCAATACAAAATCCATGCTTATCGCCTCCCATGGCTTCTCTGGTATGGGCAATGGCTGATAAAAACCTGCGTTCTTCTTTCTCCCCTTCGAATGTTGGCAAATCCTACATCTGTCAACAAATATCTTGACTCCTTCTCGCATACTTGGCCAAAAATATGATTCGTTCAACTTGGCGAATGTCTTGTCATGGCCAAATTGTCCTGCCAATCCACCACTGTGCTTTTCTTTCAACAGGTTCTCCCTCATGGAGCAATTCGGAATACACAGTTGATTGCCTCTGAACAACAATCCCTCCTAGATCACATAATCCATCCAAGGACTCCGATCTCTGAGAACTGGGTTCTCAGCTGCTTCATATGCTTCTTCGAAATCTGCATCACCTGCATACATGTCCCTGAGATTTTCAAAACCCAATGTTTTGACTCGGAATTCCTGCAGCAACAAACATTTCCTGCTCAAGGCATCAGCCACTTTGTTAGCAGTACCCAAAATGTGTTTAATCACAAATGTGAAATTTTGCATATACTCTACCCATTTTGCATGCTTCTGATTCAACTTTTCTTGTTGACTCACAAACTGTAGTGCATGATTATCACTATACAATACAAATTCTTTAGGTATCAAGTAATGCCTCCACTTCTTCAACGCATGTATGATAGCATAAAATTCTTTATCATACGTGGAGTATTTCAGTTTCGCCTCATCCAATTTTTCGATGTAATATGCGATTGGTCTGTCCTCCTGACTCAGGACTGCCACTATGGCATACCCACTGGCATCACATTTCACCTAAAATGTCTTCTGAAAATCTGGCAACACCAACACTGGTTGCTCTGTGATCTTTCGCTTCAACAGATTGAAGCTCTTCTCAGCCTTTGTTGTCCAATGAAAAGACTTATGTCGCTTCTTTACTGTGTCCATCATCACTGCGCTAATTCCACTGAAATTCTTGATGAACTTCTGGTAGAAACTAGACAAACCATGGAAACTCCTCACCTCGAAAATATTTCTCGGTGATGGCCAATTCTTGATCACTTCCACCTTATTTGGATCCATCTTCAATTCATTAGCCGATATTACAAAACCCAAATAAATGAGCTCTGTCTTCATAAATGAGCACTTTTTCATATTAATCAACAACTTCTCTTGTTGTAGCTTCCTCATCACAATGGCCAAATGCTTCAAATGTTCAGCCTCTGATTTACTGTAAATTAGTATATCATCCAGATACACAATAACAAACTTCCCAATGAATTCCCTCAGGACTTCATTCATCAACCTCATAAATGTGCTCGGTGCATTCATCAAGCCAAACGACATGACTAGCCATTCATACAAACCTTCGTTTGTCTTGAACGTTGTTTTCCACTCATCGCCTTCCCTCATGCGAATCTGATGATATCTACTTTTCAAATCTATCTTTGAAAAATATTTTGCCCCACTCAGGCAATCCATCAGATCATCCATTCTCGGCAGTGGAAACCTGTACCTGATGGTTATCTTGTTAATCGTTCTTGAGTCGGTGCACATTCTCCAACCACCATCTTTCTTTGGGCTGGGTATTGTCGGAACAACACATGGAATCAAGATTTCCCTGACCAATCCTTTGTCCATCAACTCCTGGACCTGCTTCCTGCGGCGTCAATTTGTATGCAGCTTTGTTTGGTAAACTAGCCCCTGGTATGAGGTCTATGTGGTGACTCACACTCCTCATCGGTGGCAACGAACGAGGTAATTCATCCACGATGATGTCAGTGAACTCTCCCAGCAGTTCCTGAATCTCATCTGGTAAGTCATTCATTCTGGTGCTAGTCAGGACAATTCTCGGCTTCCTGACCACAAAGTATTGTGGATCTTCCTTCTTCTCCATTTCTGTAAGAAGCTCCTTCCCACTCATGAAAAGTATTGTGTTGCTTACTTCCGGTTTCACCTTTTTATCCTTTATCGGAAGAAACCTGTGTGTTCTCCCATCCTTCTCCAGGGTATATGTGTTCATTCTTCCATCATGAACCACATTTCTGTCATATTTCCATGGTCTACCCAGCAATAAATGACATACATCTATGGGAATGACATCACATAAGATCTTATCATTATACCCACCTATCTTGAATTCAACCAAGCATTGTTTGGTGAAACTCACCTGATGTCCCTTCTGTAGCCATGAAACTTTGTATGGACTCAGGTGATCAGTTGTCTCCAGCTCTAATCTCTCCACCATCTCAGTCGAAACGAGATTGTCTGTGCTACTACTATCCACAATAACCTTGCACTTCCAGTCCTTGGTTTTGCAAGCTGTCCTGAACAGTTGGGTCCTTTGAGCTGAGTCCTCCACCTCCTTCTCGGGTGTCAAAAGGATTTTATGCATTCCAAGCGATCTTCCGCCTTCTGCATCTTTCATCTCAACATATCGCCTCTGCACCTCAGTGATGTGAGCTTCTCCAACGTCTTTCTTCTTCTCTGGAAACTCCGCCTCGGCCTCTTCCTCTACCTCTGGTACGAGGAAAAGTATTTGCATCAGCATAATCCCCTCGCTGATCATTTTGCTGTCCTCTTTGTTCAACATGTGGCCCTCGCTGTGAGGTCCCACCTCTCTCAACCTTACCCTGAGGTTTCTTCCATTCCTCCTTGGGCTTCTGAGTTCTTTCCTAGGCAATTGCCTTGCCTCCGGGTTGACTTCTGCCTCGCCCTCGCTGGCCTTGCTTATGGCTTAGCTTCTCTTCAGATTTCAGAGCCATCTGGTAAGCATCCTCCACCGTCCTGATGGTAAACATGATTAACTCATCCTAAATGTCATATCTCAGACCATTCAGATATTTGGCAACCTTCTCATCATCGCTCTCCCGATGACCTACTCTGATGTTCAGTCGATAGAATTCTTCAGTGTATTCTTTCACTGTCATCAGTTTATGTCTGAGGTTCTGCATCCTCCTGAACAGAGTAATTTGATAATCCCTTGGGATGAACTTCACTTTCATCTTCGCGATCATCTGATCCTAGCTTTCGATCTTCTGCTTGGCCTTGCAGCATCTGTCAGCTTGTAGCTCGTCCCACCACAATGCTACATGTCCTTTCAAGTGTGTGACAACATGTCTGACCTTCTTATCCTCTTCGATATATTCATAATCGAAGTAGGTGTTAAGAGCTCAGATCCAATCTAGTAACTCTTCTGCATCCAGATTCCCCTCATAGACTGGAATGTCCATCTTCGCCTTTACACCCATTCTGGTGATAGCTTTAATCAACCGCTCGGTTGATGCATCTTCTGCTGCGACCTCTTCTTCATGTCCAGCTTCCTCTTCAACTTCAGAATCGCTAAGATACCCTACACCAACTCTGCGTCTCTGATCTGTTTCCATCTCCTCGAGTCTTGCTCGGAGATCTCGCATCTGCCTCTCCATTTCTGGATTTCCTGCCGGCCTACCTCTTCTTCTCACCTCCCTGTCTTCTGGGTTAGGTGACTGTCTTTCTCTCCTCGGCGACATGGTGAATTTCTCTCTTCTTCTCTTGCTACAGAAAGCAAAAGATATTCCCACTCTGATACCACTTGATAGAGCCAACCACACTCCTCAGAGCATGATCGCCCCTCACAGGACCTTCTTTCTCCCTCGGCCCAAAGAACTCGACGGTTCTTCTATTTCCCTATCGGGAAAACTGCACCCCACAGGTTCTCTTCGACGCTATCCTCCCTTCTTCCTTTCGGAGGATCGGCACTCGCAACGTCGTGAGTTCAGCAATCGAGCACTATGCCCTCGGAACCCCGAGACCCGAGACCTGATGCCTTAGTCGACGCTCACTTCCTCTCTCCGCTATCGGGACTTGGCTGTATTGCATCTTCGCAACTCGCGACACCAATCATTCAATTTTCCAACCTCCGATAACCGATGCGCCGAAATGTTGAAACTTGCGATCTCGCTCCCTCGCGACTTCGCTGCTCGTGAGATTAATTAACTCCTATGTCAGTTCCCGATGCCCGAGGCGTCGAAACACCAATATCTCGCGTCACCTGCCACGTCAAACTGCTTTGGCCCACACTATCCACACAATCGTCGGGACTTCGCCTTTCGCACTATCGTAATTTCTGTGGCCAAATCTTCGATCCCTTTCTCACGAGACCCCGATAGTCGATCTTGCGATGGATCCAACAACCCTCGTTGGCTTGGATCAACGGCTCGATCTGTTCTGAGCTCTTAACTTCTCCACACTTACCCTATAATTTTCCTGCACTTCGGTGAGATTTGACGACTCACAGAACCTCGTGGATTCTCCACGGAGAATACCGACCGTCTATCTTTTCTTCTTGTGCAATCCACGTAATGACGAACCGTTCTTCCACAAACCTCGTCACCCTGCGCATAAACCTACGGCGTTCCTTGCAACCTTAAAGGCACAACCTTCTCACTTGTCCTTCGATGAACTTCAAAGGTCTATTCCTCCTGAGCTTTTTCATGACTCCTAGGTCCTTCGAAAGAATTCTTTGCACGCACTCCTTGCAGCAAATCTTCAAACACGACTAAGTGTTGAAGCTTTCGACTCCGCGTACTCCTGCAGTGGCAGTCTTCGATTCCCTCTGCTCAGAATCACAACTCTTGAGTCTTCGTCCAGCCTGCGCATGCCTTGCATGAATCTAGTGCTAAATCTACACTTTTGAGAACTTAGAACAAAAGTTACCTCTACCTGAACCCTTCTGTCGACGCACTCCTTGCGGACGATTCAACTGCACCTTTGCAGGAATTCTCTGGTTCAAGATAGAGAAACAATTGAAACTAACTCCTTGTTCTCACAGACATCAATTCAACCATGAAATCACATACACAACATATCAAAGCAAATGTATGACAGAAAGCAAACATTCATGAGCATAACGTCAATACACAGAGAAAAACAACACATAACCATGAATTTGAATCAAAGCTCTTTCTATTAATTCAAATGTCTGTACATGGGTGTTCTTCATACAATTCTCTACTTGCTCTTCTCTCTTCTAAATGCTTGATAATAATACAATGTACAAAGGAGGGTGTCTATATCCCGTTTACCTCTTACGCTCTAAAGCTATCAACTCTAGAATGAAATATTCTATCTACTTTACATTAACTATTTTAAATGCCTCATCTACCTAAGGACGAGAGCTTAAAGGCTCATAGTCCATTACAATATACAAAGTGCGCTTCATTAAATCCACACATTAATGTTGGGCGCAACAATATCAAGGTGTTTCAAAATTTGTGCTGGCGCTATCCAACTGTCTTCCGCTCCATGCTGGCTCGCTTGATGAGTAGTCGATGCTCCTGCATCACTTACGGGAAACCGTGTCTCCCGGTTACCTTCGACCAGTATAAGGATGGTAACGTCTGTCATACTCCAAAGTCCTGGACTTCCGGAGCTTTGAACCCAGAAGGACTTAGCTCCCTTAGGCTTAGCCTAGGGTTCCTAGGTGTTGTTCTTATGGGTTTTTCTGAACAGATCTCGTCTGTTTTTCTTATTGATGAAAGGGCATTCCCTTTTCATGGCTTGAACCTCATTATCCTTCCCGAGCTTGATCATGAAATGGTGAGGGACTTGGGCTTGAAATCCCGATCGCACAACAAGGACTCTGAAAGAGGTATCCTCTTTAGATGAACATGTTCATATCGACACGATATCTCTATCTTGGTCATCTTACAAACTTATGTCCCAAGAAGCCTTAGGAGCTAATTTGGGGCATACAGACTACTAGTCCAAAGCATAAGTTCATAGGGAGATGAATACATACACACATCATGGCCATTCCACACAGAAACCATTTATAGGTACACATACATACATAAACCCATGCATTCGTCCATTATTCCAGTTCAATACATAAGGTAGGAAAATACTTATAAGAACCAGATAATGTGAAGCGACTGCTGAAAGGGGTTCTCGTTTCCACCCAACCATAGGCTCAGTCACTCCTAACGGATTTACCACTAGCCACCCTCAAGCTAGACCATGATGCTCTGTGATAGAATCCGTTCTTCTTGCTCAAGGACAATAGGGACAGATGTTACTCTCCTCCTCTCACAGGATCTTGGCAATGATTTACACAATACCAAGCAAGGAGGACCAGCCTCGTTTATCAGCTTGTATCATAATCCTGCTATCCATTTCCCTGCGACCATAACACTCATTCCTTAGTTCTTCCTTGAACCCAAGATATTAGCCTCTCGTCTCTACATTCTTCGCAAGTCTCCCTCTACCCACCACACCTTCCTTTCTTGCCTTCCTCAACAATATTGTGTGTGGATTGAATTACCAGTCTGTGGTCAAGTCTGAAAGCCTTACATATGGGTTCTTTGACCTATCCCCTCATTAACTCTTGAGGAGGTATTCCCACCTACCAGCCTGACTGTAATTCATTCCTAGGTCATAGGATTGTTCCGGTCCTAAGAAATTAAATTCATTAAGGTACTAGTTTGGTGGAGGTTAACAAAACCATTCATGGTCCCCTTCACCATCTCTTTCATAGCATTTGTGGTATTTCTTAGTACACCCCCCTTCCAACAGTCATGCAACACTTATCCATTTTCTAGTAAATAACAAAGTTTACATTCATTGAACTTTTATACAAAGGTCCATCAAATAAAACATTCACACATATTGAGTTTGCCATAGTCTCTTGGCCAATATAGTTATATTTACAAACTGGGGGAAATAGGGTGTTACAATAGAAGACTTGAGAAGCAAAGAGCTTCTTATCAGGAAACAAAAATCTTTTGTAAAAACCCTTCCAAAACATACGAGACACTTTCAAAACCAATTCGATGCTGCCACGTGGACATGTGGAACCCTCCACATGAATACATAAAAATCTCAAATCTAGGTGACACGTATCATGCACCTCTGCGACATCAGTGCCAACATGGGCCAATCAAAAATTTTGGCATGTCCTAGTGGCATCGGCATGAGGAATTTATGCCTTAGCCAATTCTGGGTCCTTGTTCGAGTTAGATCGATGACCCTCATGTGTTGTCGGACCTCCCTTTGTAGTTATATATTAACGACTGAGATTCGAATTTAGAGCCCCCTCATCGGAGTCCTGTTGGAAGCCAAGCCTTGATCACTCTGAATGAGCACCCCCAATCAATGGTTCAGATATGTGTCCATGCACCTCTAATCAATGGTCTAGATATGAAATATGATATTAAGTTTCCCCCTCAAGGTGTCATGTCATCCCGTCAACAGAGCATTGTCAAAGTCAACTAGAGGTTGCCACATGGACATGTGGAACCCGCCACATGCATAGGTAAAAATAAAAAATTCAGGTGACATGTGTCCTGCTCTCCTGCCATGACATAATCCTATTTGGCTAGAATAAATCCACCATGTGTCCAGGCTAGTGTCTACATGCTGATATTTTCCTTAGTCAAATCTTTCTTTTTGACCATGGCAAGATCAGTGGCCCACAATGATTCTCGAATCTTCGATGGACGGTCCAAATTTGTTTTGCCAAATCCCTTCAGAATCCCCTCTTCAAAGTCATGTGTGAAGCCACACCTTGATCGCTTTGATGGATTACCTTCAATCAACGAACCATATTCAAGAAAGTGTTCCCCCTTGATTGACGGTCCATATATGATCTATGATCCCAAGTGTTCCAGGTCAGGTGTCACGTTAGCTTGCCAATAGAGCACTGTCAGGGCTAACCAAGGGATTCCACGTGGACACATGAAATTCGCCAAATATATAGGGCAATGCATTAAAGCCAGGTGACATGTGTTATATCCATTTTCCACATCAACGTCCACACAAACAAATGAAGAGCTGCCATGTTTTCCCAGGACCCAAATGACGACATCGATGGTGTCTTCAATACTTAAGCGAGTCTAGGCTTGGTCAAGGAAAATAAATGGCTCAAATTTTATCTCGATCACATATTAGAGGTCTGGATCTGTTTTTGGACCTCCCGTCATAGCTCTAGATCGACGATTGAGATATAATTTTAGGGCTCCCTCATCAAAGTCTTGTTTGAAGCTCAGACCAAAATCGCTCTGATGGACGTGACTTCGATTAACGATCCAGTTTTTATCAAGTAGATCTGACGACTGTTGAGTTGTATGCCTTTGCAGGCCTTGATTGCTCTGATGGTATACCTACGATCGACAATTGAGATTTCTCACCAAGTTTTGATATGACAATTGCTGAGTCGTGTGATCTCTACAATGCATTTTCAAATTTTGCCAGAAGAAATTATTACAAAGATCTCTTCAAGAATCGGGCGTGATGTATATCTTGGCTGGAAAGTTTCCAGCTGCCCCGTGATATATCTCTATAACAAAATTTCAACTAGGTGAAGGTAAACCAAATTTTACCAAGAGGAAAACCACTCAAGAATCAAGAAGTTGGAAAACAATTTCAAGAAGCGGGAAGTAGTTTCAAGAAATGGTTTGAGGGAATGAGAGAGAATGATAAAAATAAAAAAATGTTCCCATTATCAAGGTCGACACTTTTGGGAATTAAAGAATTTCTTACAGCCAAATTTGTTTGACTAGATACCTTGAGCATAGTCAGTTTATAAATGCAACAAGAAATAGAGATTCATCCCCTGTGTTTAAGTTTCAGTCTGTAATTTATTCCTTACAATATTTTTGTTCTTGTAAAGCATCTCCTTCCACTATTACTTCTCTTATATCAGATCTAATATATAAAATCTTAGACAACAAACCATTCACAATATTCAATGTTACTGTGTGATGTCTGATTATGATATAGAGTTGATTTCCTCTGAATGTATGACTAGTTCTTGTCATTTCTTTGTGCATTTGAATGATA
>ML793184.1:93208-140867 GCA_009831015.1 Picea engelmannii
CTTGTAAGAGGATCTGCTTCTCAAAGACTTATAAGCCTTTTGTAATCTTTGAAATATACAATGGAATGGAGTTTCTTATCTTACAACAAGCATTTGTCTTTCATTACTTGGTAATTGTACAATTTTTTTACGATTAAGGTATTTTCCCTGTATTTCTTATTAGTTGATATCAAAGCTTGCATAACCAAATTGCTTTGACCTTGTCTCTTTTAATGACTTCTTACTCTTCCATTTTGCTGAGAATGATTTCTTTCACTGATTGGCTGCACTTGTCTATTCATTCGTTGTTTTCTTTACTTAAAATAACTTGGGGAAGTCATGTCCTGTGAAAGTTTCATGTGCCTAATTATTATGGTGTGTCTTTATGTTTAGTAACTTTCATGATTTTTTTTCCCTTCACAATTAATAAAATTTATAATTATTATAATTATATTGATAGGCATTATTAAAAAAAAAAACAATGAAATCTATTTTAATTGTCTATTTCACTTCATGTAAAGGTCCATTTCTCAAATCCTCTATGCAACACTTGTGTTCATTCAACATGTTTTTAATTTGTTTTTAATTGACTTTATTCTCTTTATCGGTTGAGCATTGTTTTCATGGATCCTTAGCAGTGGTGGTTCGTTCGAATTTGTGCCAGTATTGAGATGCTTCCTTTAAGAGAAACTATCATATGCCATTAAACAAATACAAAATTTCTTGAGATGCTTCCTTTATGAGTGACTATATATTTCACATTTTCACATTTAATGTTTCAAAAGCTCATTGAACCATTGGACAACGAAGATAAAATATATCTTTTTTACAATCCCATCCATAAAGGAAAAAATACTTCAAAGAATCAAACTTTATTTAAAAAATAATAACACCAAGTTTCAACTACCAAAAATTCATAAAGATAGGAATTCATTTTTCATAGTTATTTTTATAATGATAGTAGTTTTCTAGCAGCTACACCATTGTTTATTAAAAAATGATCCTTGATCAGACCAAGGGGTTAGTAGTTTTTGCCAACAATGTGTTTCCAATGCCCAGGAGTCCTAAATACGTAGTGATCGTCATCATCCGGCAAAGAACGTGACATACGTGGACTTCAACTAGGGAATGTATGCTAGCCAATTTCTCTCTCTATAAATTGTTCTTGAAGCAGGAAATCAACTTTTGTGAGTTAATTCCACTAAAAAGCAATACAGAAAAATATTTTCCTTTCGATGAAATAAAGATAGTCCAACAATGGTTTCATCTATCTGTTGACTTAGAAGTAAATGAATGGGTTGAACCAAAAACAACATCAAAAGTAAAAGTAGCAATGAAGGAGATTGGAATTGTTTAAGATGTATGAAGAATCAATAGTTCGCGAGCTTATTCCAACGTTTGATCCATAACCAGTGCATGCATCAGTGCTAGCCCCATCCATCATATTGCTCAATATCTTTTCCAATCCCAGCTCCATTTTTCCTTGTTCCAGATCGGGTTTTAGCTCTAGTTGTTTCATATTGAGATAGACAGACATAATTACCAATGGCAGAAGCACTAGTGTATCCAACTGCTACTTCCCACTCTAGATTTTGTTGAAGACACCATTGATACAAATAATGTTGGGCATCTCAATATTTTTAGGGATAATCAATATTCCTAAATTTTGTTCATATAATGTTGGGCATCTCAATATTTTTAGGGATAATCAATATTCCTAAATTTTGTTCATATTTGTGTGTTTTTATTTTCTTTGTGGAAAAAACAATGTGTATGCACTACAGTTAGGAACTTGTTGTTATTGTCAATATCATAATATTTGTTTAGAACTAGGACTTTATACCAAGCTTGTCAAACTTGTATTATCGACTTTCTTTAAAGGGAAGTGTTGGCTTGGATGATACCTTTGATAGGATTTCAGATAGCGGACAAAGATAGTTACATGTGTCTGAGCTCTTTCAAAGTTCCCACTCGTGCTACTATTTAGTGGATATTAGTTGCTTGGATGGCCCAAAGTACATTATGGATGGATATAAGAGTCCCTCATTATCAAATATGAGTCACCCCAATTGAAGTAAATGGAGAAAGTGTCGTGTCTCTTTTTCTTTGGGAAATGGATATTCGATGTGAGGAAGGTGGATCAAAACCTTTAATAGTGAGGAGATGAGCTTAGCTGGAAAGAAGAAATACGCCTCTCCCGCGATATGACTCACGGGCTAAGTCGAGCTCCTCATGTTTTTATTTTCACTTCCACTTTTATGCTTTCATGGTTCAATACAATCAAATTGGATAATAAGAAAGGTTTAGTAAGAAATCACAACAGACATAGAGGCTAGTTGCGGGGGCACTTCAACCTAGTCGACCTTTTTTCATGCTTTATGATCTATGAACTTGTGTTTTTTTCTATAGTTGGTGTTGGGAAACTTAATTGCTTAAATTGTTGTCCATTAAATTGTCAACCAGGGAGCTTGTAAGCTTGTGAGATGCTGGTAAAATATATGCAGGAGTAGGCAACTAACTCTAAGCTAAGAAAGATGAATTCAAAAGTAATTTCTTTGACAAGACACTTCCAAGAATCAAAGTCAAGGATACAAGTGCTCTGTTACAATGATAATTAGCTACTTCATGGCTCAACTAATTCTTGTAGTTTGATCAAAATTGTAAATAAACTCACTCAAGAACAATAATTAAAATTAGAGGATCTTATGTTGTAGGTTCGAGTCCTATAGCTTCTCAACTATCTTTGGATTCCCAGGGTTAACAAACATTCATATCTTTAATGCACACCACACTCGGTCAATCACACTTGTAGAAATGAAAGGATACAAAATTCAATTTGGTCACTGGACTTATATTCCAATCATTAGCCACATTACTTTGGCTGACAAGCAAGAGCATCAACTATTTTTGTGATCAGTAAAGAAACTCATCCTTCAATGCCTAACTCTGTAGGGAAACCACTCTTGTAGAAATGAAAGAGTGGAAATGAACATGAAATGAAATGAAAGACTACTGAAATAACATCACACAACAAAAAGGAAACCAATTGGGCAATGTATACTGAAGAGAGGGGGCCCTACCTCTCTTGGAATATACTTCCAAGAAAGACTACATTAGAGAACTCTTGATCTGCAACAAAAGGTTCTTTATTCTAGCCTTCAAAGGATTACAAGGATTATGATGATCTTGGACCCACTTCCTCCAATGTATAACTCTCTCTATAATAAGATATCTTCCAACCTCTTAAGGTATGATTATATCTATTTATATAATGCAATCAAGATCATTTAGATCCAAGCTACACATATGTCAAACATGTCCACAACTAGAATTATGAGAAAATATGGTTTAAAGAACCAATCATATCTCCCAGATCCTTCACATTTTGAGGAAACTACTTGTGAGGAACCCAAATGGCATCGTTTGGCACAAAAATCATGTCCCATATTTCCATGATTCTCCTTCATATTCTCGCAATTGACCCTGCAAAATCACTTCCTAGAAACTGACGTGGTTGAAAGAATTCTTTGATCAAGCGTTGGAGCTTCGTGTTGTTGACTTGGGAATGATCTAAAGAACACATAACCATCTAGAACCTTCTATCTACAAATTCCATGTGGCCAATTCTAAGTGGAATTATGAAAGTTGATGATGACGCTAGCATGAAGTAAATTGGAGTATCCATGGTGGCTAGAAAGAACTCTTTAGGTTGGAAAGAACTGAACTATGGTGTAGGAATTCATAAAAACACATCATCCAATTCATCAATTCATTATAAATAAGAAGTTTCACATAATATTGAAAAGAGGTGACTTTGGGATGTGTAATTGGCTAAATGAGGAATATTATTATGGTAGGAATGGTGAAATGGCGAAACAATTAGGTAGAAAGGTATATTAGAATGTGTCAAATACAAAACCCAACAGTTGGATCGGTCAGAGGCTAGATAGGTCGAATATTTAATTGCAAGGGTTACAATATGGAGCTAGGAGAGTTCTATTCTCTTCAAGTTTGGTAAGGTAAAGGAACTAGAGTTTGATGTGACCATACACAAATATTTCTTGTAAGATGCAATGGAGATTTGGAAACACATGCAAATTGATGATGGAGAAAGAGCCTTATTAGGTTTTAAGTATGAAAATTCGATAATGGATGAAAGTGCAGGGATTTTTCTCATACCTATGTTGTTACAAAGATAGGAAGATGTACATGCATAAACAACAATATTGTGACCGCTTTTGGATCCAGTCACGAGTTTCATGCCATGACCCAATCCTCCTAATGCTCCCGCTACTAAAAACATAGAAGAAAAGACACAAGTTTATTGGACAAGTATTCCACTCATGGATGCTTTTGTTTATGCATCTCAATGCCTTTTATTTCTTCTTCATCTCCTTTTGTCTCTTCTTTATTGCTCATACTGGCTCTTCCATTGGTTGTGTATTCAATCACTATTATTGCTTCTACTCACCATTGGTTGTGTGTTCATCCTATAGGGTTTAATCAATGGTTGTATTGACATCATCCTCCTGGGTATGTGGAGTTGTTAGCACATGAAATGTTCAGGAGTAAAAAAAAATTATGACCTTATTCCATGTAAGAGTCTTGGTGTCATGATATTGTTCATCATCATATGTCTTGTCTCAAAGGGGAGATCTCATTGTCTTCAGTGCATTCAATTCATTATGATTTTTAGGATTATGTCAAGGAACGACTCTAACAGTTTGAATGAAGCGTGCTACTAGAGTTTGAAAATTGGCGTTGCAAACTGGTTGTAGAATATGAAAAGGATTGGATGTTTCCACCTAAGTCCCACTCGAGTTCATGAGACACTAGCCCAAGTTCAGACAAACCAGGTACTCCTATGATGATTGCATGTTGGTTAAATGGTTGATTGAACATGTAAAATTGTTGTATATTGTTCTTGCACTGCAAACTGTTAAATGTTCTATGTGCTGCCAACTCTCTGCACTATTAAAAGCCATAGCTTTGGTTTCCTAAAACTTGGCCATTTTCAATATTTTTATCCGACGAGGTCATATTATAATTTCCTCTTGCAAACAGTAGCATTATCCATTTCCAAATTTGCACTACAAACTATGCGTTGCGAACAGGTAGTGCGAACTAATTTCCTATAACATATTTCTATGATGTTTTCATCAGAACTTTCGAATCACTATCTGTTTTTTTTTGGAATTTTGTGTGGAGAAGCACCATATTACCATTGAATTGATGAAATCAAATCAGCCCAACCTAGTTCGTAGTTTGGGAGAAAAATCAAAATTACCACCTATAGGAAACTTCACAGTGCATCCTCCATAGGTGCTACAAACTCTAACAGTCTAAAAAATATGAGCTATGGGAGGGCTTCCATATGTCAGGGAAGGTTCAAATGGTTTCCTAGGAGGTAGTTGGACATGAGGGACATGTGTTCTTATATCACTAGATCAAACAACATGACATGTTTTAAAAGGCATTTATCACAATAGACAAGATCCAAAAAAAATAGGAATTTGTTATGTTTTTGTTGGAATATTTTGTAACAGGCTCCTAAATGGAGAAGGATGATATGTAGTTCCTTGGTTTCGACCTACTTAGAGTAGAGAGAGATCATTCACTACATATTAAGGGGATTTTTATTTCCCCAAAACAACCCAATTCTTCATCCTACATCACAAGGAAAGTAAGGTGTGTGCCCTCTTGGGTACACACAACAAAATTGTGTGCCCAAGGTGTTCCTACTCATGCCTATAATACTTAATCCACCCAATTGATCACATACTCCTTATGTTCATTTAACAAACTCTCCCTTGAGTCTACCCAAGGAGTGCACATGATCAGTGGGTGTCACGAGAGGATTTACATTCTCCCCCACTCAAAGTCATTTTCATCCATGGAAAAATCCATCAATATCTATGGCATCTCTACCCCATGTTCAATTCTCATAACTACTTAAAACAATTGATATATCTCACTATTGTTGTCAAGGAAAACTCCCCTTAGGAAGTTTCATGAGTCCATGAAGTGTCATGCCTCAGTGACTTATTTCTACATCCATACTTCATTTTATATTATCTTGTTTTTGTGCATTGGATCCCCTTGTGGCTTTGGCTAATTGGGTAGCAAGTCCAATCGTTGCACTTCTGTCACATGAGCTCACATTTTCATGCTCAAAATCCCTTTCTTGTATGCAAACTTGCCACATTTGCAATTCCTCATCCCCTAAAAAAAAAAAGTTTACACTTCGTCTTCAATCTACCAAGCCACCCATATTGCGTTCCCAACATAATTCACCAAGGAACCTCCTCAAGTTGCCCCAAAGGCCTCACTATTTCCCCACTGAGACAGTGAGACAATGTGTTGTTGGCTAGTGTGAGGGTGAAGGAGGATGGCTAATTGAGCCATCTACCTCATCTACCTCATCTCCAATATGTCTTGATGAAATTAGTGAAGAGTCATCACACTTCTAGATTGTATACATAAGCAACAATACATGTAAATTGATTCTTCCTTCGCTCTCCTCAACAGGTCATTCTAACTCAGAATCATATGACCATTCACCTTTCTCAAGTTCACTAGAGGAGGAATCAACCTCTTCCTTGGTTCTTTTGTACCAAGGTTGTTGCATCTCCCTCTCATCCTCTTGGTCTACAGATCGTCTGTGCTCCTATTCAACAAACTTCTCTGGTGTCCTCATCTTTGTGACCTATCCCAATCCTTGCTACAACTCTTCATACTTCAAACATACATCTACCAATAAATCCACTGCCTTATCCATATCTTCAACTATTTATTTAATATCGGCAAGCCTCCATTCCATCGACACCAATATCCTTTCATTTTCTACATTAGGCTATCTAATCGTCGCCCTACATCATCCAAATTTCTCCCCGCAAGGTTGTCTACTCTGGTTGTTCACAATAATCAACTGCAAGGACATTTGCATTCCCCCTTCCTTCCTCCTCATGGAAATAACCAAACATGGATTCTATCCTAAGAAAGTGGATAAACAATCCATGTGAGGAACATGTGTTGCCATTTCCTTTCTCAAGACTCTTGTCCCAACACAAATTCAAAATCATCCATATGAACAATGGTGAAACTTGTAATTTCATGCTATCCCCCAAGATTCAATGAGATATCCTTGGCCACACCAATGAATCTCTCTAAACCTGAGTTGATTTCTTTGAAGGTTGTTTGCATTGTCTCAAGTTGAAACCCAAGTCTCTACACAATATCCTGATCCCTTATGAAGTCGAGTCACTGCACTATCCACCATGACCATCTGTTATGAAGAAAATAGCATTATGGCTTGGGGTAAAACACAACATACAAAACGACACACATAAATCAACTCTAATCTCAAGCATGCTATACAAATGGAAATTTTAACAAAAATGAAGGCTATAAGTCTACCTCATTCAGACATCCGAAGAAGACCATGATTGAGCTCACAATCCAATGCTTGATACCTGCAACTTGTCCTCAACATCCAAGATACACAAGCATATGGAAATTATATCAAATGTTATCATATAAACTAGCATAATCCATTAACATGTATAACAAATATGCCCATGGAAAGTAATACAAATATTCACAACATATAATTGGATGAGAAAAGAGTATTTCTATTAATATAATTAGCAAAAGTACATAGGTGACAAACTTCTATATCGACACATATAAGAACCGAGATACTAATTCCCTCCACCTGGTCCTTCACCACTTAAATCCTCCACAAAGGAAAGATCACAAGTAGTAGGAGTAATTGAGTTTCTCCTTCTCAAGATAGGAAGAGCTTGGGGGATGAACACAAAAGATGTTCAAACTTTCAACGACAAAGGGATGCATACTTAATATGAAGTGAAATCTATCTAGAGTGTCTTTTCTCTCAATGGTGAATATCTTCAAGGCTTGCATATGGCTCAATTTAAAATCTCCAAATGGAATTGAAGTTTTTATTCAGAGCATTTCCAGTATATGGAAGGTCAAGGATCATGGATCTCGTGACTTGGCATGGAAACTCGACATATTTTTTAATTTTTTAGCACAAAACCCGATGTACGCAAGTTGTAATGGAACAACCAACATATACACAAGTTGTATAACTGTAGCCCATGCATATGTGAAAATTTTTGAATTTGTGACTCTGGATGAGCCACAATAGGGAAAATTGAGTCTATTGAGGGAAAGGTGTAATGACCCTGCCATTACGACAACAAACAATGTATAATAGGTATAATTTTTTTTCTTTGCACTAGGATAATAGAATCGTCGTGACATGATTAATAAAATCACATAATCAACATGACAGATAATGAAAAGAATTACAAGCGACACATCCTAGAAATAAATGACGACACAAGGCCAACACATTAGCATAAAAAACAACGACACATGTTCAACATAAACATAGATAACAACTTCGTTCAACACATCACAATAAAATGAAGAAAAATATAAGTACTGATCAACTAGACACTGAATATAAAATAACTACCCGCCCAACCTACCCTGCAAGGTTAGGACCTCCAGGACACATAAGCAACACTCAAGCCCGGGATTCATCTGATTGATTTTAACCACTTAAGGTCTCAGGGATGGCGATTGTTCTGAGGAATAGGGAGGTGTCTAATTCCCACTCATCCAATCATACAACATGTTTATTTCATGGCACAAAAATTAAGCTAATTACATAACTATCCATACATCACATTTATTCATGGCGCAAAGTAATTATCAATTCAATTTTTCATGTCGCAAAAGTAAACTAAACACATAATCATACATACATTGCATTTATTCATGACTCAAGATAATTATCAATTTAATTCAAGGCACAAACAAAATTAATAGGATTTCATAAGAAATACAAAAATAAGAGGAGAAATTGCTATGAGAAGGGAGCATAGGTCTAAGGTTAAAAAAAATGGTATTTAAGCAAAAACAATCTAACATAAATATTGCAATGGTTTATACTTCTATCTGTTTATTAATTGATAAATGATACCGGTTGAATCCTTGAATTCTTGTGTGCAATTGTTATCAATTCCTTTGATTTATGAATTAGGTAAAGACCTTTGTATTTTGAAATTGCAGTCGCAAATATTTAACCAAATCTTGATTCTTATGGTTATTAAATGACCATTCGAATCTTAGGTTGACAACATTAAGAGTGGATTGAATATTGAAGTTGACTACATTTTAGAAGAGCAGTTCATAACCTATAGTCTGACCTTTACAAGTAATGGTACATCATTTAAATTATTATAGAGTTTATATACTCTGTATAGTACCCCTATAATGATGGGCTATAATTTAAACAAATATAGAGTTTAGATACTCTGTAATGTGACTTTTATATCACTGACTTATCATATAAACAAATAGAGTCTTATAAACTATGCATCATAATCCCTTACAAGGGTGAAATATTGTGAGAACAAAGTGTTTTATATACTCTGCACTATATATATTACCACACCATAATTGTTTTAATACATAAATTGTGCCCTATCGTGTGATTCGTTTCATAGTATATTAATTTCATATAACGATTATAATCTAAATTGTAATATAAGAATGACATGAACACGACCTATAGGGTAAACAAATACATTTTGTTTAGTGAAATTATTTCTCTATGACATGTGGTATGTACTATAATAAACAAATACATTTTGTTTCATGAAATTATTTCTCTATGACATGTGGCCTATACTATAAATAAATATTGTTCATTTGATGTAATTATCTCTATATGGCATGGAGCATGTAGATCATAACAATATGTAGTTCACTTGAATAAATTGTCTCTTATTTACCTCGATGTAAAAATGAAATGTTTTCATGTTATTGATGACTATTATGTGTTGTTGTTAAGGCATAACTCAGTTTAATATCTAATTAATAGATTTGGTGCTTATTAAACTCCTGAATGATATAACACACCATTTTAAAATGAAATAGCAGTGTATTCTCAGAGTTATTAGTAATTCTCGTATACTAATATATAGATATGAAAAATAATTCCTTTATCTTCTTTTAGTGACGTGAAATTGACAGATGAGAGACGAAGCTTTTTCGGGCAGTTTACACAAGAGAGTCAAATCTTCCCTTGAATTTGTTTGTTGCAGTGAAAGATCCAATCCAGTCTAGTCTCTATCGAACATAGCATAGATTCAAAAGAAAATCAAATTAAAGGTAATAAGGAAATCACAAATCCAGATTCAAGTATAAATGCCAAGAGATTTGCAATTTGTTGGGCAAATTTTGCACAAGAAAAACACAGTGGTTCAAAGGGAAATCTCACCAGGAGATTCGCAATTGCTGAGAGAATTTTGTACAAAGAAAACAAAGAAATATTTTTTTTTTCAAAAACGCAGAGTTGTACAATAGAAAAATAAATTGCTTGGCTATTCCAATTGTCGGACAAGTTTAGACATCAAAAATGCAGATGGAAAGTTTACACCTCAAAACGTAGAGGTTTTCCAGAGATTGGACACAAGAGATTCAAGATGCTGGGAAAATTATAGGCATAAAAACACAGAGTTTTTTCCCATAGATGGAATGCATGGATACATTTTTATGAAATCACAGAGATGAAACACATAGGATTCAAAGGGAAATCGCCAGGAGTTTCACATTCGTTGGGCGAATTTTCAAAAGGAAAAACACATAGGTTTCAAAGGGAAAGATCGCTAGAAGTTTGACAGCAAAATATTGTTGCCATTTGGTAGATTTTTCATGACATTTCACTGAGCATGAATAAATTCAACTCAAACATTTGCAATACATGATACAAAACTATATAAATTATCATTTAAAGCAGTGTTACCAAAATCTGAAGGCAATTGTTTAGGTCATGCAATCTACGCACCATGGAGGCATCCCACAGTCGGAGAAGAATCATCCAATTTCATATCACATAATGTTTTTCCAGAAATCTAGAATTCTAAACCAAATTACTGAAAACCAATTTATAACTTAACTATTACAATTACAATCTCAATAAAAATACCGTAACCAACGGAGAAAAATTCTAAAACCGAAGACATCCTTCTGCAGCGACACTCCTTTTGATATCTCTCTTACTAATCATTGATACTTCACCGGTACCTCCCATCCAATGCTAGGGGTACTCTTCTTCCCCCTTATCCCTCCGAGCCGCAAAGGGTCCACACACACACACAAAATAAAAAATCCTCTAGCTCCTAGCTTGCCTCGCAAGGTAGAGCCACCTCTCTCTCTCAAGCTGGGTATCCCAACTCTCACAAGTAAAACCAATCAAAAGTTATGAAACATAACCTTACCCATAACCAGTGATGATCCTTCTCTCATCTTAGCCATTTTTTTTTATAGAAATTTCCCATCACTCATCCCCACTTGCACAATTAATTCACTTTTTAATTAAAATAATTTAGAATTATCTCCCCCTTACACTTGTCACCCTTTCCCCAATTTGCACAATTAAATCCACATTTTATTTTAATAAAATTCAATTTCCCTCACCCTTCCTAAAAGTGATCCTTAAATCACTCATAGTTGTCTCTTTATTCCCATTATTTCCAATTAATGATTGACACCTTTCTAAAACCGAGTTGAGTTAAAATAAGAATCTTCTCCTAGTTAGACTAGTGTTAACTAGACTCTATATTCCTCTCTATGTGTAATCATTCCTTTAGCTTTATTCTATTATTACCTTAAATTCCAATTTGGTAATTACTTGCACATATGTGTATTAAATCAATCTTTAGATTTATTTTATTTTCCTTGATTTCTTAAATTGATTTACTTCATCCCCTCATTATTTACTTTATAAATTTAGTTTTTATTCTTCTTACTAACTTAGACTTAGGCTTAATTAGATTTTTAAATTTCAAAGGCTTAGACTCTTATAGGGATTATGCTTAATAAATTCAATCCTTAATTAATTAATTAATCGATTGATCCCGTAGTGCTCAAGATTTTACAAGGTTAATTATTCGCTCAGGGTTTTCTAGGCCACCTAGATTCATCAACTCAAATTTTATTTACACGACGTGCCCTTCAATATGAACTCAGTGCTCCAAGGGTGCCACTCGCTTTTGACTCAAATTTTAGTTACGCGATGTGTCCTTCAAGATGCACTCTGTGCAACAAGGGTGTCACTCGCCTTCGACACAATTTTTTAATTACGTGATGTGCCCTTCAAGACGCACTCCGTGCTCCAAGAGTGCCATGTACCTTTGACTGGTTTTGGTAGTTGTCCAACCCTTGGAGTCAACACTCCATTCGGGAGACCTCGTGAGAGACTAAGGGCTTCCAAGGAATAAGGACCTTTCCTTATTGCATGCCCCTTAGAAATATTCATGAGTGACTGTCTCAGTATTCTCTCATGGCATCGTGGAGCTCTCAAACTAGGTAATCATTAAACTACAATTTGAACCATGACGGTAGTGCTAGTAGGTTGTGACAGGGTGCCACACCTCTCCCTCAATATCTAGTCTATGTGCATGGCCCCTTTAATCCTTATGTGAGTCATATTAGAAATCAATTGTTAGCCTGCATCCATCCATGAAACACTGTCAATGATCCATAAACATCATAATATAATTGATCATATGTCACATAAGCATAAATGAAATACTCAAACCAATACAATCCACTCCTTGAATCAATCTGGATTCCAAGGAGGTCCATTGATTCCATCGACATCCTCAATCCATCAAGTGTCCTGCACACTCAGGGGAAACTCGTCAATAGCATATGTCAATACATAGATATCAAACAACATAAATCATAATCCATCAACATCATCATAAGAATCCATAAGCGAAATAGATAACCATATACTATAACCAGATCACTTGCACGCAAGTGTCTTGAAAGAATAAGTCAATAACATGTGCTTGCAAGAGCGGGATGTTACATACACCCCCTCTTGTTTTAAAATTTGTCCCAAAGTTGTACAGTATATAAATGCAGTAAATAAAGCATCTGAAAAAATCTATATTTCTAACTATAAAATAAATATGGAAACTGTTGGCACATATCATATGCATCCTCCCAGGTAGCCGAGTGTGGACTATAATTGTCCCACTTAAACTTGACCTGATTGAATGTTCGACGTCATAGTTGTCGAATGCAATGGTCCATAATGTGGATTGGCTCTGCCATGAGTGCACCCTCGTCTGACACCTACAAAGAACTCAAGTAAATCACATGTGTAGGATCGCTAACATAATGTCTCAAAAAAGATCCATGAAAAACATCATTCATATGCCTCAAAGAATCAGGCAAGGCTAGTCGATAGGCCATGGGTCCCTTCCTTTGCACAGCTTCGAAATGTCCCACAAACCTAAGAGAGATTTTAACACCCTTTCCAAACTTGATTGAGCTCTTGTGCGGTTTCAACTGCAAGAAAACTTGGTCACCAACTTCATAATTACGGTCAATGTGATGTGCATCAACATAACTCTTTTGTCGACCTTACGCTTCTTTAATCCTTTGTCTTATCATTTTCATTTTTTATTCCATTTCTTGGATCACTTTTGGTCCTACCAGGAACCTATATTCAATTCCATCCCAGCTCAATGGCATCCGACATGGTCACCCGTAAAGAAACTCAAATGGTTCCATCTTAATGGTACTTTGATAGTTGTTGTTCTACGCAAACTCTACCAGTGGAAAGAACTCTTCCCAATGCTTTTATTGGTCCATCACGTACATAGGCAACATATCTTTCAAGATTTGGTTCACTTTTTTTGTCTTCCCATCGGTCTCAGGGTGATATGTTGTACTAAAGTTCAGTTGTGTCCCTAAGGCTTCTTGGAAACTAGTCCAAAAATGTCATGTAAACACTGATCCTCTATCGGATATGATCCTTTTAGGAACACCATGTAATATCACAACCTCGTTGATAAAAATTCTAGCTAAGTCTAGTGCCTGATGTGTTATGCATACTGGAATAAAATGTGCACTCTTTGTTAGAGTGTCAACTACCACAAAAATAGAAGCATGCCTCCTTGTCATCAGCGAAAATCCAACAATAAAGTCCATCGAATGACCTCCCATTTTTATTCCAGAATAGTGTGTGGTTGTATTAATCTTTCCAGATGCCTATGTTCAACCTTCATATTATAGACACCTCGCCACATAGCTAACTATGTCCGCTTTCATTCCTTTCCAAAAGAATAAGGGATTGAGGTTTGTCCTCATCTTCGTGACTCCTAAATGAGCCATGTGCACTGCTCTATGAGCTTCACTTAAGATCAAAATTATCAATTCGTCATTAGGAGGTACATAAATCTGGTTATTATACCTCATCAATCCGTTGTTGTCTAATGTATATCCTTGAAACTTTGGTACCAACATGGTGTCTTGTATGATATTTTCTTTAACCTCCTTATACCAGTCATCTTCGAACTATATAGTTAGAATATTTTCTCGAAGATTTGTATGAAGAGGTATCACTGAAAATATGCATGGTCTCTGACTCAATGCATCTTCCACTCTGTTCACTATTCCTTTTATGTAAGTAATCTCAAAATCGTATTCTCTAAGCAATTTTGACCAATTCTTTTGTCGCGCCTTCAAGTCACTTTACGTAAAAATGTGTTGCAAACCATAGTGGTCTGTTTTTAGTTTGAATTTTCATCCAATCAGGTAGTGTATCCACACTCTCAGGGCATACACATTTCTCCTCATGCTTTCTTAATTTCCTTGAGATGTAGGCGATCACTCGATTGTCTTGCATCAAGACTTCGCCTAAGCCTTCCTTAGATGCATCTGTGCATACCAATAAGTCTTCGTCCATGTCAAGGAATTTTAGTATCAGTGTTTTTGTCAACATCTCCTTGAGCCTTCGAAATGCTTCTGCACATTTCTCGGTCCATACAAACTTCTTGTTTTTCTTCTACAGTTTCGTGATCAGATTTTCTATCTTCAAAAAATCTTCCATGAACTATCGGTAATATCTTGTTAAACTCATAAATCTATGTACTTTTGGTACATTCGTCGACGCAGGCCATTCCATAATAGCCTCTACCTTCACTATCTCCACAACGATGCCTTCACTGAAGATAACATTCCCTATATAATGAATCCTCAATTGATAAAATGAGCATTTCGATAGATTCTCGTATAGGTTTTTTTCTCATAAACACTGTAGTATCAAGCACAAATGTTCATCATGTTCTTCCATCATCCAAGAATATATCAATATGTCATCAATGAATACTTGAACAAACTTGTCCAATTATTCGTGGAACACCCCATTCATCAAGCTCATGAATACCTCCAGTGTGTTTTTCAGTCCAAATGGTAAAACGGTAAACTCGTAATGTCCAAACCTTGTCTTGAATGCGGTCTTGTGAATGTCTTCCTCTTTGATTCGTAACTTGTGATATCCTGATCTCAAGTCGATCTTTGAAAACATAGTCATGCCCTTCATTTTTTCAAACAAATTGTCTATTCTTGGAAATGGATACTGGTTCTTGATCGTTGCCTTGTTCAATTGATGGTAATCGATACCAAGTCTCCACGACCCATCCTTATTTCGTATGAAAATAACATGTGCACCCCAACGTGACACACTTGGACGTATAAGTCATAGGTCCAACAACTCCTTTAGTTGCATTTTCAACTCTTGTAACTTAGGTGTCGACATCCGAAAAGGAGCTCTTGCTATTGGTTCAGTTCCAGGTTTTTGAACTCCATCTCTTTTTCGGGCGACAACCCTGGTAACTCTTCTGGGAACATGTCTGCAAACTTTCATACTACCAGAAGGTTTTCTAATCCTTCCACCACACCCTTTTCAGTCAGCGCTAAGATTTCATATAGTTTTCACCCTTTGCGCATGCTCTTCTGTAGTTGTAGGGATGAAATGAACCTCAAGGACACTCCCTGGTTTCTTCCTACGATCACTCTTCTTTGTCCCTCATTGTCAGTCAAACTCACTCACTTCATATTATAGTTGAGTATCGCTTCATGCGATTCTAACCAGTTCATGCCGATCATTAGGTCATAATATCCTAAGCTCATGACATATAGGTTGGCCTTCATTACAAAATCTCCCAAGTTAAGGCTACATTCCGTAACCTTTCCTCCAACCTTTTTCTTGGCACTCGAAGCCATTTCCACATATCCAAACTCATCCTCTTCGACTACCTTTACCTTAATTCTTTTTAGCGTTGTACCTGAAATAAAGCTCTTTGTAGCACCGAGATCTATGAAAATACTAAAGTTTTGGTCGACGATGGTACCTGATGTATCGAGCACAATGGATTGGTGCTCGGCCTGGCAGTTATTCACCAAGGCATGCATCCTATGGTCCTTTCCCAAATCTCCAATTATAGTGTGTTTGGTTGACTCGACTACTCTAGCCCTCTCCGCTGGACAATCTCACTGGAAATGTGGCTCTCCACATGTCCAGCATCCGGTCTTCGACCCAGTACTCCTGGTCCTCGAAGTAGAAGTTGTTGACCTACTAGCCTGAAATCCTAGTCTGCTTTGCTGAACAAGCCTAAACTCTTGTTGTTGTGGGTGACATTGTTGTTGATGTTGTGGTCCTTTGTAGGGAGTCCTCTGTTGATGAATCGGTTGTCACAGTGTTGTGAACGTGGATCCTCTCGATGTATCTTTATACCTTGATGTATGTCTGGCTGGTGTTTGATGTTGTTGTGCGCCTGTTGTCATTGTCCAGTCGGTCTTGTAGGAGTCCTGCCCTGACCCCCGTTGGTCAGCTCGTCCTCTGCTATGAAGGCCTTATGGACTGTGTCTTTCAATGTCTGTGGCATTAAGATCCTCACCTTCGCATGTATGTTGAATTTAAGGCCAAAAACAAACTTGTTGACATTCATCTTCTCCAGTCTCATATGTGGAGCATACCTAAGAATCTCCATGAATCGGGCCTCATACTCCGACACTGTACGACCACCCTGTCATAAGGCATTGAAATCATTGAACTGACGTTCAATGAATTCCTCTGATAAATACCTCTATCGGAACCACTCCTCAAACAATTCCCATGACACATCTTCGACGACCATGTTCAATTGTGGTAGAGCATCTTCCACCATAGAAGAGCACTCCCCTTCAGCTGAAAGACCACCATGCATACTTTCATGTTGGAGGTGTAGTCGCAAAGTGTGAAGAATATCGCCATGTTCTCCAACCATGCCTCTGTGACTACACCATCTGTGGCACCCATGAACTTGGCAAACTTGACCTTCTCAAGTTATCTGTGAATGCTACCATTGCTAGCTGGAGCGTGCTGTGGACCCTCATTGGGTACAGGGGCCCTAGCCTCATCGCTATCTAGCCAGTTAATCAAGGCCTCTGAAATCCTATGAAAGGACCTCATCAAACCAACCACATCCCCCAAAACAATTTTCTCTTGTCCAATGACTTTCTCTTCTCCTTGGGGGTTAGACCCCTCTAGTGTGGATGCTACTGGAGATGTCACACCTCCTTCCCTAGCACCACATTGTCTGCCTCCACGACGTCCTCTAACCATGATTACCTGCATGGACACAATTTAATTTAATTAGTGATAAGTTATAAATCAAGTGTTTAATAAAATGGAAGGTATAATGATCCCAATTCGTGGGGTTGAACCCTCTCTGATACCATATGTAACGATCCCGCCATTATGAAAACAAACGATGTATAATAGGTATATATATTTTTTATTTTTTTCTTTGCACTAGGATAATAGAATCATCGTGACATGGTTAGTAACATCACATAATCAACATGACATCATAATGAAAATCATTACAAGTGACACGTCCTCGAAATAAATGATGACACAAGGCCAACACATTAGCATAAACACCAACGACACATGTTCAACGCAAACATAGATAACAACATCATTCAACACATCACAATCAAGTGAAAAAAAATATAATTAATGATCAACCAGACACTGAATATGAAATCACTACCTGCCCAACCTACCCTGCAAGGTTAGGACCTCCAGGACACAGAAGCAACGCTCAAGCCCAGGATTCGTCAAATTGATTTTGACCATTTAAGGTCTCAAGGCTGGCGATTGTTCTGAAGAACAAGGAGTTTTCTAATCCCCACTCATCCAATCATACATCACATTTATTTCATGGCGTAAAAATTAATCTAATCACATAACTATCCATACATCGCATATATTCATGGCACAAAATGATTATCAATTCAATTTTTCATGGCGCAAAAGTAAACTAAACACATAATCATCCATACATTGCATTTATTCATGGGGAAATATAATTATCAATTTAATTCAAGGCGCAAAAAAAATTAAGAGGATGCCACAAGCAATACAAAAATAAGAGGAGTAATTTCTATGAGAAGGGAGCATAGGTTGAGGTTAAAAAAATGGTATTTAAGCAAAAGCCATCTAACATAAATATTGCAATGGTTTATACTTCTATCGAGTTATTAATTGATAAATGATATGTAATACCCCAAGCCGATCCCCTGTGAAGTGTACTGATGTTTGTAGGTTGGTGGGCCAAGTATTGATAAGATGGTAGGGTTATGTGTTATAGGCTGAAGATCCTGGATGCTAAGGCCAATAAGCCTAATTTTTGTATATGTAATTATGCATATCATTAATAAAAATTATACATCACTGCATGCAGATCAACCATGAAGAAAGAATGATGGGGGATGAAGCTTCACCAGGTAGGGAAAGGGATGGGACTGAGAGGTTAGGAAAGAGGGGCTAAGATAGAGGGTTTAACCTAAGGGAATATTATAATAGATTCCTGAAAAATAAAAATATTAAAGTGGGGAAAAATAAACCCAATTATCCTAAGTTCCTGGGAAAGGGAACAAATGCTAAATGGAGTGCATGTAGCTCCAGGAATATAGGTGTTGAACTGGGCACATGTAGTTAAAGTTGGAAAGTCAGTTCATTGGGGGGGTTCGCTCTCCATTCTCCCATATTTCACCTAACTTGTCAGGCCTCCATCGTGGACCTCTGCATCTTGGATGCACCTCTGAAACTAGTAACTGGGGAAGTTGACCTATGTTTTCCTATGAAGACCAACATATATGTACTTTCCAAAACCATGTTGTACATTACCGAATTGTGGTTGCTGCCATTCCCTGATCTATATTGAACCTTTGTTGTTGTCCTCAACTTGATGGAATTGAGTTGAATTTGGTTGAAGAAGCAGGTTGTCAGGCCTGTGGTTGAAGAGGCAGGTTGTCATTCCTATGATAAACTCTCTCCAGGTGAGAGAATTTGTTGTGAAGTGATTTTATCCTAGAGAGAATCCAACACTAGCTATGGAGCTCTGAGAATTCCTGATCTGGCCTATTGTCGAGACCTTGAAAGGGGAAGTGGAGAAGCCGATGGAATGTAGAACAATGAAGGTGCATATTCCCAGGGTGGAACATGCATTTGGGGAATGAGAGTCCATGAGTAGTGGGTGTAATAAGGCTCTTGGAGAGAATCCTTCTAGTTGCATTGTGCAGTCTCTTGTAACCTCAAACTAGTCTATGATTCCCTTTCCCTGGGTGGAGCTTAGTCCCAGCTTGGGGGTGACCCACTGCTGAGCATGATGAGAAGCATGGTCTAAGGCTGGGAGGTTTGTGGAAGGTCTGCACGCAGTTGGTGGTTTTTCTTCAGTAAAAGATAAGTATCATCTCTATGCTTAATTATGTATGTTGTGCATGTCTATGATTCTTGCAATGCTATCATGTGTTTCCGTTGCATGTATGAATTACTGTCAATTCCACAAGTGTTTGTATGGTAGAAACAATTCGCTGTTAATGTTTTTAAATTCATTAGAAATGCATGTTATATATATGTATATGTATGTTCTGAGGATGCCACAAAATGGTACCCAAACAAAAGGACAAAATTATAGTGAAATTTCGTAGTCGCATTCCCCAGGGTGACAGGTTGAGGGGTCGGGGACGTTACAAATTGGTATTAGAGCCAAGGTTCAAGCATTGAGCTTGGATGGGTCAGATAAGTGCTCATTGGAACCAAGGTTTTAGAAGGAAATTGTGTCAAGAAGAACAAATTTATAGCCTCAACGCATTCCGAGTGTCAAGAGGTTACCTTGATCGTGTTACGAAGCTCAGGAGGTGTAGTTGTATTATAAAACCACGACGGACGTGGTAATGGGTTGCAGAGTAATGTGGGTCATTGGAATATTTTTAGGAGAAGGAGGAAAATTCCTTAAGAATTCGGGACTTCGGTGAAGTATGTGTTATAGAGAAGAAGAGGTCGAAGCCCCAAAGTCCCCGAAGTGGATCTACACCATAGATCTGGAGAGAAGAGCTCGACCATTGGATTGGGCTGAAGTTGGATCAGAACTGTTGGATCATGCTAAGGGTGGAAGTTATGGCATTGTATGAAGGATAAAGAACTCTTGAAGCTCCAAAGTCCAGAGTAATCTGAACCGTTCGTTAAAAGGGACACGTGTCAGCAAATTGGCTTGTTCAAGATTTCGTCGTTCGGGATAATTAATGTGTGTTGAGGCGAGAACTCCCGAAGCTCGAAGCTCGGAAGCCTCGAAGAGTCGAAGTAGTGAGTCATGGTGACGTCAAATGGAGGTGACGTGGACCTCTCCTATACCTACCATGTGCCCCCACCTGGATTGTGGACAGTTGTACTATGTAGACCCAGAGGGTAAAGAAGTCGGGAAATTCAAAATTCAGGAGATTGGAAGGAAGCAGGCGTAAAAAATTCTGAAGCCAAAAATTTTGGAGTGACGTGGCATGATGATGTCATCAGGAATGATGTGGACACATGGGATGTGTGCCATGTGTTAGTGGGTTTCAGTCTCGTCAAATATTGAAATTCCATTTCGAATGTGACACTTGTCACCCATCTGATTGGGCCACATGTCAGCCACTAGTATTTCACCACGTGGCACTTTGTTTGAGCATGGTTAGTGGGCCCACACTGGTGTTGATCACCATAAACCAATATCAATGGCCAGGAGGCATTGCGTGGACCCAAGTTGCGTGGGATTTAATTCCTTAAGGTGGTCCCACAATCCAAACCATGGTTTCATCGAATGGTTATGTGTCAGTGTCAGAAGAATTGCGGGGCGAAAGGAGGGTTACTCCAAACCATCGATGCATGCCCCCACAAAATTGAAAGGAAAATAAGTGATGTGACATGATAGTGCTCTAACATTGAAACCCTGAGCCAGCAGATGCGTGGCGATAGGAGACTAACACCGGAGGAAAACAAAATGAGTGGGCCACAAACCCATGAAGCTTGAAGTGTCGAATGATTGAAAATCGTCGATTTGTTGAAGGACACACGACAAGTAGAGGTTTACTCCAGAATATAAACACCTTGGAGATAAAGGAGCTAGGAACTTCCAAAGCTGGACTTCTGAAAGTTGGAGACCCGAAGTCCCGAATACGCACCATCAACCTAGCGCTGGGCCACAACCTGTAGTCACATGGATTGGGGGCTGAGAGAAATGGGCCAGTGCCTGAAAATTATTGCAGAAGAGTGCAAAGCTTAGAAATAAAATATCTACTGGGATTCTTGATTGATCGAGAACTACAAAATGAAATCTAAAAGCTTTCTTTGGATCAGATTGATTTAGGAATACTTTGGAAATTGTTAAGGACTGGTGGCCTGACAATTTCGATTGACCGCACATTGTTTTTGCAGAGTTAAACAACAACTAAATCAGATAAGGATCAGCACAAAGTGCAGATAAATGGGGGATGCACATGAAGCTTACAGTCCAGAGGACGAAATTAGAGGAATAAATGTTGAGTTGGATTAAGAAGGATCGAACTCCAATGGGCATGGAGAAGAGTTAGATAAGGAAGGAAACATGATGAAAATCATTGAAAAGTTGCAGAAATATGTCCAGACTCACCGATCAGATAACAAAAATATCATGAAATCCAGGGAACAACAGGGAGAATTCAACATAAAGTTGATACAGAGCCTAGAAAGAATAGAAAGGAAATTGGATAAGGGGAGTGAATCCAGTAAATTAGGAAGTCACAGGTTCCCATGATGAGAAGAGAAAATCAAGGAGTGTTAGTAGACACCACCATCACTCCCAAGGGCACTCCAAGAGGAGGACACACAATATTTCAAGACCATCTCCTACTAGAAAGAATAGGAGATTGGGAGTGGATGAACTGAAGGGCGAAATGAACAAGATTAAACCTTGTACATTTAATGGAGAGCACAAGAAGGAAGAAGATGTTGAGACATGGCTTCTTGGCATGAGGAAATATTTCCAATTGCAGAATTACTCCTCTCATGTAGAAGAGAGAATTGCAATGTATCAACTAAAAGGAAAGGCATCCATGTGGTGGGACGAGCTTGTGCAGGTGCACCATACTAAGGAGAAAAAGATTACTTGGAAGGAATTCAAGAAACACTTTGAAAAGAAATACTTAACTAAGAGATACTATGATAGAAATATGAAAGAGTTCTTTGAACTCAAGCTAGGAAGCATGATAATAGATGAGTATGAAAGAAGGTTTCTAGAGTTTTTGAAGTATGTTCCTTTCATCAAATATGAGACTGCCAAAATTCAGAGATATGTGAGTGGACTGCCATTTGTCATTAGTGACAAGATCTAGTATGATGATCCTAAAACTATGGAAGAAACTATAAGGAGAGAAAATTCTTATATGATCAACAAAAAGAAAATCCCACTTTCCATAAGGCTTGGGAGGACAAGAAGAAGTTCAAGAAAGAGCAGAGGCAGAAGGGAAACAAGCCTCCCTTTTTCAAAAACTGTCCTCAAGGAAAACCATATTTAGAGAGCATAGAATGGTTGAGGTAGGGGGACAAAGGCCAAGGTAGACACCCATTCAATGTTGGGGCTGTCAAGGAGACCACAAGTATAGAGATTGTCCTCACAAAATTGAAAAGGTGATATATGTCCACAACGTTTAGCAAGCTGAAATAGTGGAGGACATGGGCAGAAATGTACCTAGGATCTATGCAGACCTAGACAACAAGAAGGCATAGTATTAGTCACATATGATTGAAGTGGAAGGTATGATCAACAACCACACCATTTCTATTTTAATTGATTCAAGGGCTAGTCATAGTTATATAGATCCTAAGATGGTGTAAAGTTTTATTTTGCCAAGAAACAAGCATGGAAAATCTTGGCTAGTACAATTGGCTATAGGAGCCAAAAGAAAATTTATTGAAATGGTCAAGTCATGTCTCATGGACATGAATGGAATGAGCACAAGGGAAGATTTGAACATCTTACCTTTAGGTTCCTATGATTGTCTAATTGGTATGGACTGGTTGGACCAACACCATGCCATTTTAGACTTCCATAACAAGACATTCACTTGCTTGGATGAGGAAGGAAATCAGAGAACTGTCCAAGGAATTCCTAGAGCAGTTGCTATCAGAGAAATCTCAGCAATGCAGTTGAAAAAGTGCTACAGGAAGGGTTGTCAATTATTTACAACCCATATGGAGGAAACATCTAAGGACAAAGTACCAAATCTGGAGGACCATGCAGTCCTGAAAGATTTTGAATATGTATTCAAGGAGGTACTAGGACTACCCCCAATGAGAGATATTGATTTCTCTATAAACCTGATTCCTGGAGCATCTCCAGTGTCAAAAAATACTTACAGAATGAGTACACCAAAACTGAAGGAATTGCAAATGCAGATTGAAGAAATTCTGAAGAAGGGGTATATACGCTCAAGTGTATCACCTTGGGGTCCTCCAGTCTTGTTCGTGAAGAAGAAATATGGGACATTGAGATTGTGCATCGATTTCATACAGTTGAATAAATTTACTATAAAGAATAAGTATCCTTTTCCAAGGATCGATGAATTCTTTGATGAGTTGAAGGATGCCAAGATATTTTAAAAAATAGATCTTAGGTTAGGGTACCATTAGGTAAGGATAAAGGATGAAGACATCAACAAGACCACCTTCAGAACAAGGTATGGTCATTATGAATTCACAGTGGTATGTGCCTAATGAATGGTGTATTCAAAAAATATCTAGACAATTTTGTTATAGTCTTTTTGGATGACATCTTGGTGTATTCCAAGTCAGAGGAAGAGCATGAACATCATCTAAGGATGGTGTTGCAGGTGCTAAGAGAGAACCAACTGTATTCCAAATTGATCATGTGCTCATTTTATCAAAAGAAAATCCATTATTTGGGACATATCATTTCAGAGGAAGGGATAGCAGTGGAACCTGAGAAGATAAGGGCCATTAGAGGATGGTCAACAACTAAGAATGTGACATAAGTTAGATCCTTTATGGGTCTAGCTAGCTATTATAGGAGATTCATTGCAGGGTTTTCAAAAATTTCTCACCCAATGACTCCATTACAAAGAAAAGGGGTGAAATTTCAATGAACAGAAGATTGTGAAAGAAGCTTCCAACAATTGAAGCAACTGTTAACTAGTGCTCCAATTCTGAAGATTGTAGATCTGAATGAATATTTTGTGGTTTGCATAGACGCATGTAAAGAAGGACTAGGAGGACTCCTTAGCCAGAATGGGCTTGTGATATGTTTTGAGTCCAGAAATTTAAAAGAGCATGAAAGTCTCTACGCCACTCATGATTTGGATTTGGTAGCCATTGTACACATTGTTATCACACTAAATTGCCTTGGCTCTTTTAGTATGTTTTTATCCTTTTTTAAGCCTTAGATTTTAAATTTTTAAAGTTTCATCTATTTAAATTTTATGTTTGGTAAGACCCCTTAGATGATTAAAGTTTTGGGTCTTAGCTTTAGTTTGATCCTCAAATGGATTTTTGGTCCTAGAACCATTTTAGCTCATGACTTATTTTGGTCCCCTTCATGACTTGTCCCTAGGTCGATCCCTCCCATGATTAGACTGATGTGACACAAATTTCTCCTCACTCATGACCTCATAGGCATGCCTCATCGTCCTTTCTTACCTGTCCAATCATTTTTGAGTTGGAGCGATGCCCACTCATCAGGAAGTTTCATAGCGCCTTTCCCATTCATCATACTCCCACCTCGAGTTATGATTGCCATGAATGATGTCATGTCCCTTGTTTTCAGTGCCAGAAGTTGATTAAATATGCCTTCAAGATCTTGCATTTATGAGCCCTGATGATGGTTTCTAAGTTTGAAAAACTCAAAAGTGTTGCGCTACGCAAATTCACAAGTTCTGATCAGGCGACAACAAGGCAAGCAAATCTGATGCTGAGAAATATTCAAGGGCCAAAGTTTTTGCAATATCATCCTAAGATTTTTTTGAAGATTCCAATAGGTGTCTACTCCACATGTATCTCATGCTTCCTCCTCTGCATATTAATTTTCAAAATAAATTTGCACTCGGGTTTTGGTTTGCCAAGTTTGCATAGTCATAAGAGACTCATCTTTGCATGATAGCCTTGTCTTCTCTCTTTTTCAGACCTATATCTTGATTTCCTGTATATAAGTCTGATTACTGTTGCCCACCTTAGCCATTGAAATCACAAGTATATAAATAGCCTATCCTCTGTGTATGCGTTGTGCTACCCATAGGTGCTACTTAAACCCTCTCTACCTCCTTTGCTTCCTTTCATCTTAGAATCTAACGTTTTTACTCAATCACAAAGAGCCAATTTTGGATTACCCCCTCACTTCCCACACTCTCGAATACCCGTACAAGTCTAAGGGTGTAATTCCCACAGTCAAGCTTGGATCACTAGCACCAGTCTATCTCAAAAGGTTAGCGTTGTACATTTGAAGCCCGATTCAAAGCCTTCCTGGTTATTAATATCCCATAGGCCTTTCAAAAATCCCTCATTCTAATCCACGGAGACTCCTCAATCGAGGAAGACACACAAAGGTGGTTAGGACAGAACCGGTGGACATGCATCTTTTTGATATAGAGCCCATGGCAAGAGAGGTCTTTCAAAGAGTAGGGTGCCTCTCTTCTTCCATAACATGCAGAGAGGTCATCCAGAGGTAGCAAGATAGTTTGCATTACATTTTGATGGTAAGAAAACCAAGGTTGGGGATTTGGAATTTGAGGTAACTAAAGCCTCTATCTCAGCTGCAACAGGGATCCCCATTACAGGTGAAAAGTGGTTCAAAGCCATGGCTTTGAGTTCATCCTATGCTAAAGATCTTTTTAAACCTAAATATCAAGCTGATGATTTTTCTAAAAGTATGACAAGGAGTCAATTGATTGAACAGTTTGACAGAATATTGAAGATCATACAGAGATATTTTACATGTGAAGGGAGATTTAACACATTGTACCAATACCATGTAAGGTTGTTGCTACAATTTACTAGTAAGGTTGAGATGAATATTCCCTATTACTTGTTAAGAAGTATAGGTAATATTTTAGACAATATACAAGAGAAATCTAAAGATGTGGATTCTAGCCTCTTCCATTCTGGATTGATCAGAGTGCTAGTCTTTGAGGAATTGGGTAAGAAAGAGATTTCATGGGAGAATTATGTTGTTACTTCTCATTTCAATTTGGATCTAGCATCAACTCCTAAATCACAGAAGGTAAGTCCTTTGTCACCCACCAGTGCTACTAAAGCAGGGACCAATAGGAAGAGAAAGAGTAGATCTTTTGTTCAAGTTTCAAAGGTCAACAAGCAGGTCACAGGAGCTGAGGAGGAAGTTTGTCCTTCCCCACAAAGAGATTTTTCACCACCTCCTCCACCAAGGTTAGAAGAGGTGCCTTCTTCTACCAAAGCTACATCCAAGAAAGGGAAGAAGCTATTCTTTCCCTCTTCTCCTCCAACAGTCCAAATCAAAGGTAAAAGACCTTTCACAAGGTCATCAATTCCGAAGGAGGTTTTCAAAGAGAAATATTTACTAGAAACTCTTATTCAAAAGAAGAAGGGAAAAATCATTGAAAATCCTATGGAAGAGAAACTAGAAAACCCTATTCAGAAAGGGAAGGGTAAAGGTGCTAAAATACCTTTGGAGAGAAAAGATGAAACCTATGTGAAATATTTTGAGAAGCATGTGGAAAGAAAAGAAGAAATCCTTGTACAAAGGAATAAAGGTAAAAGAAAATCCACCACGAAGCCTGATGAGGTAAACAAGACACTTCTCATGCAGTTGGAGGAAGAGACTGGAAAAAAACCTACTGAGGCTGTGCATAACACTGCTCCTCCTGACAGTCAGACCTTCAAGGGACTTATCAGGAAACTTAGAGAGTCAAGAAAAGAGGTGGATCAATTGAAAAAGTAATCCATGTTTGACAGATCCAAAATGACAGAGCTTATGGATGGCTATATTCACACCCTTGACTTAGAAAGGTTTGCAACAAGAAGGGCCCAACCCCTTCATAGAAAACTAAAGAATATTTACAGGAAGATCAGAGTTTTCCAGTCTCAGAATAGGAAGCTAAAGGCAGAGCTGAAGCACTTTCAAGATGAGGTAGCCCAAAGAAATTTACAGGTGTTGGTTGAAGCTGCCATTGAGAATGACAAACCAGTAGCTAAGGAGAGCACAACTACACTGAAAAAGCCTATCAATGCTAAGAAGAATAAGTCTATTGTGCCAATTGAATATCCTCTTTCTACCAGAAAGAGTGTGAGGTTAAGTGTCAAGATGACAAAATAGTTGGTAAAAGGTAAGCCCCATTTTTGAGGATGGTTCCTTTTTGGGAGGGTTAATTGATATTCAAATATTACCTCTGCCATCTATACATGCTTATAAGCATTTAACTATCAAAATTTTGGGTGTTTTGCTAAATGATGACTCCCTAAATGGTAAAATGCACTACCTTTTGTACTGGAAAGACACCTAAGTAAAAGGGGTTTGATATCATGAAAGGCCATCAATTGCTCTGCACATGTTCAAGATTGAAGGTGCTGAATTTTTGACAATTCTACCTAGACCTACACGCAGACGTAGCATAAGTGGCGCTACCTAATATTTGGCAGATAACAGAGTTGGCATACAGGAACAACACAAGGGAGCTACCTAGAGGTGCTACCTAATATTTCACAGAGAGCAGAGTGTATACATATATGCAACACAATGGTGCTACCTAGAGGTGCTACCTAATATTTCACAGAGAAAATAGTTTCCACACATATGCAGCATAGTGACGCTACGTACAGGTGATACCTTTTCTCCTTGTAGTGCACTACCCAAGGAAGCTACCAACAAACACCGGGGATCTAGGAGGACCAAGTTAACAAATTTGGATAAATTGATGATGAAGAAGGTTGTAGAAACAACAACTGGCATCATGAAGACAACCACATGCTTTGAAAGACACATGGAAAACAAGGAGTTGTGCAACAAAACATAATCAAATTAGTTTGAAGTTCGGTTGGATCAATCACCAACATTTTCCTGTTTTATAGCATAGGTTGTTAAGTAAGTTGTTAGATCAAATAAATGTTTAGAGATTTTCAAGGGAAGGAGGTCAACTCGTACCTCCAGCTGTTGCCTCCCTTTTGTTATAAATAGATATATCAAATGATTTAGTAGGTTCAGATGGTTGAGCAAGGCTCCCTTAGATTGTAATATTTTGATGAAGTAACTGCGATCTAGTGATGTATTGGACTTAAGACATTTTGACTAATATAAACCAGCTTCTCTTTCATCTTATTTTCTTATGATGCTAAATGTTCATGCTTTGAATGATTCACATGAATGATTGTGGTAATGTTATGATGGATGTTTGATCATTATGTTATCATGATGTTTATTTAGCTTCCTTTGTTGCTTAGTTCAAGAAGATCTTGTGTTAAGAAACTTTCCTCCTTAGGCTTTTGTAGACCTGATGTTTACAGTAGCCCCTACACTTCTCCCATTCAAGTCTTCCCTCTATTCATACTTACTCCCAAACTACTGATTGAAGTTAGCCAAGACCTTGATTTTTGGTGCATGCTAGCCCTGTTATATGAGTTAGAACATTATCATTTGAGTCCTTTTCCATTTGACCCTGTAAACACCCTTACATTCACTTATAAACCTGATGGGTACTGGGCTTGCCTTCCATGCAATGTGAAGGTGAATCCTAGTGATAACACACGCTATAAATAAATGGAGACATTACCTCATGGGAAAGAGGTTTTAACTCAGGACAGACCATCATGGTCTGAAGTATTTGTTTGATCAACCTACATTGAATTCCAGGTAGAGCAGATGGTTGGAATTCCTCTGTGAATATGAATTTGATATCAAGCACATCAAAGGAAAGGAGAAAAAAGTGGTTGATGCACTCAACAGGAGAGTGCATGAACTGCATGCTACAACCATCAATATGTATCAGAAGGATATTCAAGGCATAATATCTGAGGCTACAAAATTTGATTCGCGGTACATAGAATTGGTAACAAAATTACAACAAGGTAAAATGCAGTAGAAGGCTGAAGATTTTGAATTGGGAATTGATGGAATTCTCTTGTACAGAAACAGAGTTTATGTACCCAACTCTTCTAAACTGAAGAGTGTGATTTAAAAATAAATTCACAATCCACCTTATGCAGGACACCCAGGATATCAGAAAACAATTTCAACAGTCAAAAGCCAATATTATTGGCCAGGAATGAAGAAGGAAGCTGTTGAATTTATTTCCAAATGCTTGGAATGTCAAAAATTAAAGGCTGAGAATAGACACTCAGCTGGTTTTATACAACAGTTAACCATCCCTGAGTGGAAGTGGGAAGTGGTGACAATGGATTTCATCATAGGATTGCCCAAAACAAGCGAGCAACATGATGAAATCACGATAGTAGTGGACAATCTTACTAAAGTTGCCCAGTTTATTCCATTGAAGACCACTCACAAGGTAAATAACGTTGCTAATATATATATTAGGGAGGTAGCATGATTACATGGTATTCCCAAGACAATTGTGTCTTACAGAGATCCAGACCCAAAGTTTATCTCAAAGTTTTGGAGAGGATTATTCAAGGGGTTTGGAACGAACCTAAACTTCAGCACAACCTATCACCTTGAGTTAGATGGACAAACATAAAGAGTAAACCAAGTTATATAAGACATGCTAAGGATTGATTTGATGAACAAACCATTTGAATGGGAATATTATCTACACTTGGTAGAATTTGCCTACAACAATGGATATCAAGAATCACTGAAGATGAGCCCATTTGAAGAATTTTATGGAAGAAAGTACAACACTCCAGTAAGTTGGGATAATCCAGCTGATAGGGTAGTGGTTGGGCCATAGTTGCTCAAGAAAATGGAAGAGAAAATGTTGAATATTAAGTAGAATTTGAAGGCTGCCCAAGGCAGGCAGAAAAGTTACGCTGATAAGAAAAAAAACCACAGGGAGTTTAAAGTGGGTGATCATGTTTTCTTGAAATTAAAAGCCAACAAAAGTTCCCTGAAGCTGGGAAACTGTTCCAAGTTGGAAGCCACATATTGTGGACCATTTGAATTCCTAGAAATGATTGGACCAATTTCTTATATGCTTGCATTTCCTGCATCCATGACTGTTCATAATGTATTTCATGTTTCGTTTCTCAAGAGGTATGTACCTGATCCTAATCATGTGATTGATTGGAATGTGATTTAGGTGGAGAAAGAAGGCGCCTTGCAAGTGCATCCAATGTGCATATTGTACAGGAAGAGTAAGTGACTCTAGAATCGAGCCATAGAGATTGTAAAGGTCCAATGGACCTGGTACGGTCCTAAGGACACAACATGGGAGCATGAGGATGCTATGCAGGTAGAGTACCCACATCTTTTTGAAGTTTTTGAAAATCTTGTTGATATTATGTAAATGAGTTGCACTGAGGACAATGCAAAAATAAGGGGAGGGGATTGTAATACCCCAAGCTGAGCCCCTATAAAATGTATTGATGTTTGTAGGTTGGTGAGCCGAGTATTGATAAGCTAGTAGGCTTATGTGTTATAGGCTGAAGATCCTGGATGCTAAGGCCAATAAGCCTAATTTTTGTATATGTAATTATGCATATCATTAATAAAAATTATACATCCCTACGTGTAGACTGACCACGAAGAAAGAGTGATGGGGGATGAAGCTTCACCAGGTAGGGAAAGGGATGGGACTGAGAGGCTAGGAAATAGGGTCTATGCTAGAGGGCTTAACCCAAGGGAATATTATAATAGATTCCTGAAAAAGAAAAATATTAAAGTGGGGAAAAATAAGCCCAGTTATCCTAAGTTACTGGGAAAGGGAACAAATGCTAAATGGAGTGCATGTAGCTCCAGTAAGATAGGTGTCAACCTGGGTGCATGCAGTTAAATATGGAAAGTCATCTCATTGGGGGGGGGGTTCGCTCCCCATTCTCCCATATTTCGCCTAACTTGTTGGGCCTCCGTCATGGACCTCTACATCTTGGATGCACCTCTAAAACCAATAACTTGGGAAGTCGACCTGTGTTTTCCTGTGAAGCCCAACATATCTGTACTTTCCAAAACCATGTTGTGCATTACCAAATTTTGGTTGTTGCCATTCCCTGAGCTATATTGAACCTTTGTTGGTGTCCTCACCTTGCTAGAACTAAGTTGAAGTTCGTCGAAGAAGTGGGTTTTCAGGCTCGTGGTTGAAGAGGTAGGTTTTCAGGCCTGTGAGAAACTCTCTCTAGGTGAGAGAGTTTGTTGGGAAGTGATTTTCTCCTAGAGAGAGTCTAGCAGTAGATACAGAGCTCCAAGAATTTGATCTGACCTATTGCCGAGACCTTGAAAGGGGAAGTGGAGCAGCCGATGGATTGTGGAACAATGAAGGTGCATATTCCTAGGGTGGAACATGCATGTGGGGAATGAGAGTCCTTGATTAGTGGGTGTAAGAAGGCTCTTGGAGAAAATTCTTCCAGTTGCACTATGCAGTCTCCTGTAACCTCCGCCTAGTCTAGGATTCCCTTTCCCTGGGTGAAGCTTAGTCCCATCTCGGGGGTGACCCACTGCTGAGCGTGATGAGAAGCGTGGTCTAAGGATGGGAGGTTCATGGAGGGCCTACACATAGTTGGTGGTTTTTCTTTAGTAAAATATAAGTATCATCTCTATGCTTAATTATGCATGTTGTGCATGTCTGTGATTCTTGCAATGATATCATGTGTTTCCATTGCATGTATGAATTAATGTCAATTCCACAAGAGTTTGTATGGTAGCAATAATTCTATGTTATTTTTTTTTAAATTCATTAGAAATGCATGTTATATATATGTATATGTATGTTCCGGGGATGCTACAAAATGGTACTCGAACATGAGGAAAAAATTACAATGAAATTACGTAGTGGCGTTCCCCGAGGTGATAGGTTGAGGGGTTAGGGACGTTACATGATACCAGTTGAATCCTTGAATTCTTGTGTGGAATTGTTATCAATTCCTTTGATTTATGAATTAGGGAAAGACCTTTATATTTTGAAATTGCATTTGCAAATATTTAACCAAATCCCTTTGATTCTTATGGTTATTAAATGACCATTTGAATCCTAGGTTGGCAACATTAAGATTAGGTTGGCAACATTAAGATTGGATGGAATATTGGAGTTGACTACATTTTAGAAGAGTTGTTCATAACCTATATTATGACCTTTACAAGTGATGACACATCATTTACATGAATATAGACTTTATATACTCTGTATAGAACCCCTATAATGATGGGCTATAATTTAAACAAATATAGAGTTTAGATACTCTGTAATGTGACCTTTATATCAATGACTTATCATTTAAACAAATAGAGTCTTATATAGTATGCATTGTAATCCCTTGCAAGGGTGCATTGTTCTGAGAAAAAAATGTTTTATATACTCTACACTATATATCTTACCACACCATAATTATTTTAATACATAAATTGTACCCTATCGCGTGATTCGTTTCATAGTATATTGATTTCATATAACGGTTAGAATCTAAATTTTAATGTAAGAATGATATGAACATGACCTATAGGGTAAACAAATACATTTTGTTTTATGAAATTATTTCTCTATGACATGTGGCCTGTACTATAATAAACAAATCCATTTTGTTTCATGAAATTATTTCTCTATGGCATGTGGCATGTACTATAAATAAATATTGTTCATTTGATGTAATTATCTCTATATGGCATGGAGCCTGTAGATCATTACAATATGTAGTTCACTTGAATAAATTGTCTCTTATTTACCTCTATGTAAAAATGAAACGTATTCATGTTATTGATGACTATTTTGTGTGTTGTTGTTAAGGAATAACTAAGTTTGATATCTAATTAATAGATCTGGTGTTGATTAAACTCATGAATGATGTAGCACGCCATTTTAAAATGAAATAGTAGTGTATTCCTAGATTTATTAGTAGTTCTCTTATACTAATATATAGATATGAAAAATAATTCATTTATCTTCTTTTAGTGATGTGAAATTGACAGACGAGAGACGAAGCTTGTTGAGGCAGTTTACATAAGAGAGTCGAACCTTCCCTTGAATTTTTTTGTTGAAGCGAAAGATCCAATCCAGTCTAGCCTCTATCGAACATAGCACAGATTCAGAAGCAAATCAGATTCAAGGTAATAAAGAAATAAAAAATTCAAAGGAAATCGCAAATCCAGATTCAAGTATAAACGTTAGGAGATTCACAATTTCTTGGGCGAATTTTGCACAAGAAAAACGTGGTGGTTCAAAAGGAAATATCACTAGGAGATTTGCAATTGCTGGGCTAATTTTGTACAAAGAAAACACAGAGATAATCTTTTGCAAAAATAAAGAATTGCATAATAGAAAAAAAAAAACCACTTGGCTATTCCAATCGTTGGGCAAGTTTACACATCAAAAACGTAGAGGGAAGGTTTACACCTCAAAATGCAGAGGTTTTCTAGAGATTGGACGCAAGAGATTCAAGATGTTGGGCAAATTGTAGGCATAAAAACGCAGAGGTTTTTCCCAAAGATGGAATGCATGGATACATTTTTATGAAATCGCAAAGATGAAACACAGAGGATTCAAAGGGAAATCACCAGGAGTTTCACATTTGTTGGGAGAATTTGCACAAAGAAAAACACAGAGGTTTCAAAGGGAAATATAGCCAGGAGTTTCACAGCAAAATATTGTTGCCATTTGGTAGAGTTTTGTGATACATGATGCAAAACTATATAAATTATCATTTAAAGCAGTGTTGCCAAAATCCAAAGGCAATTATTTAGTTCATGCAATTGATGCACCATGGCGGCATCCCACAATCGGAGAACAATCATCCAATTTTATATCACATAATGATTTTCCAGAAATCTAGAGTTCTAAAGAAAATTACTGAAAACCAATTTATAACTTAACTATTACAATTACAAGCTCAATAAAAATATCGTAACTGGCAGAGAAAAATAATAAAGCTGAAGAAGTCCTTCTGCAACGACGCTCCTTCCAATCTCTCGCTTGCTAATTGTTGAGAATTCATTGGTACCTCCCAGCCAATGCTAGGGGTACTCTTCTTCCCCCTTAGCCCCCTGAGACGCAAAAGGGCCACGCACACACACAACCAAAAATCCTCTAGCTCTCATCTATCCTTGCAAGGTAGAGCCACCACTCTCTCAAGCTGGGTATTCCATCTCTCACATGTAAAACCAGTCAAAATTTATGCAGCAAAACCTTACCCATAACCAGTGATGATCCTTCTCTCATCTCAACCATTTGTTTTATAGAAATTTCCCATCACTCATCGCCACTTGCACAATTAATTATCTTTTTAATTAAAATAATTTAGAATTATCTCCCCCTTACACTTGTCACCCTTTTCCCAATTTGCACAATTAAATCCACATTTTAGTTTAATAAAAGTCAATTTCCCTCACCCTTCCTAAAAGCGCTCCTTAAATCACTCCTAGTTGTCTCTTTATTTCCCTTATTTCCAATTAATGACTGACGCCTTTCTAAAACTGAGTTGAGTTAAAATAGGAATATTCTCCTAGTTAAACTAGTGTTAACTAGACTCTTGATTCCTCTCTATGCTTACTCATTCCTTTAGCTTTATTCCATTATTACCTTAAATTCCAATTTGGTAATTACTTGCACATATGTGTATTAAATCAATCTTTAGATTTATTTTATTTTCCTTGATTTCTTAAATTGATTTACTTCATCCCCTCATTATTTACTTTATAAATTTAGTTTTTAGTCTTCTTACTAACTTAGACTTAGGCTTAATTAAATTTTTAAATTGCAAAGGCTTAGACTCTTATAGGGATTATGATTAGTAAATTCAATCCTTAATTAATTAATTAATCGATTGATCTGACAATGCTCAATATATTACAAGGTTAATTATTCGCTCAGGTTTTTCTAGGCCACCTAGATTCATTGACTCAAATTTTATTTACGTGACATGCCCTTGAAGATGCACTCAGTGCTCCAAGGGTGCCACTCTCCTTTGACTCAAATTTTTAATTACGTGACGTGCCCTTCAAGATGCACTCCTTGCTCCAAGGGTTCCACTCACATTTGACTGGTTTTGGTAGTTTTCCAAACCTTGGAGTCAACACTCCATTCAAGTGACCTTGTGAGAGACTAAGGGCTTCCAATGAATAAGGAACTTTCCTTACTGCACGCCCCTTAGAAATATTCACGAGCGATTGTCTCGGTCTACCCTCATGGCATTGTGGACCTCTCAAAATAGGTAATCGCTAACCTACAATTCAAGCCACGATGAGAGTGCTAGTAGGCTGTGACAGGGACGCTGCCGCACCTCTCCCTCAATATCTAGACTATGTGCATGGCCCCTTTACTCCTTATGTGAGTCAAATTAGAAAGAAATAGTCATCCTTCATCCATACATGAAACACTGTCAATGATCCGTAAATAACATCATAATATAATCGATCATATGTCACATAAGTATAAATGAAATACTCAAACCAATACAATCCACTCCCTGACTCAATCCGGAGTCCAAGGAGGTCCATTGATGCCATCAACATCCTCAATCGATCAAGTGTCCTGCACACTCAGGGGAAAATCATCAATAACATCTGTCAATACATATATATCAAACAACATAAATTATAATCCATCAACATCATCATAAGAATCCATAAGAGAAACAAATAACCATATACTATAACCAAATCACTTGCATGCAAGTGTCCTCAAATAATTAGTCAATAACATGTGCTCACAAAAGAGAGATGTTACAAAAGGGAAGGCCATCAAAGAATAATGGATGGAGTGAGGAAAAAATTGCTATCCCCCTAATGTGTTAGGTCAGAGGAGCAATCACAATGGCCAAAATACATTATAATTCACAGAAGTGGAGTAGTTAGGACCCAACTAGAAGCACCAGTCACCCGTGAGAATATTACAATTCATATTGACTCTGTACACATGGCTTCCAATATAGAGTACACTGTAGATCCATGTGGATATATAAAGAATAGTTATTCATGGCCATGAATAGTAAATACAAAGTAGGCATATTCCATAGGTGGTCATAATCACAAACCAAACATAGTGGATTCCAATCTCAAAATCAACTGGAGATATATGTATACAATACAATATAATATTATCTTCCATGTTCACTGAAGTCATATAGGTACCGTTCCGATAAAATACAACAACATATACAGGATGGTGCTACTATGAACTGGAGGTCTTCTACACTATCCGTCGAAGATGGAAGTCTTCATTGTGTGAATAAAAGAGTTCAAGTCAAACACAATGAGGCTTCATTTGATTACCAATCATTGACGTATACCATTAAAAAACATAAGACAACCCATTGATAATGAATGTAGGTGTCAAGGCATTGACTACATTCAACAAGTGTGAATAAAGGTGTCGAGGTCGAACACTTGAATAATCCATCGATCAGGGGACATTGATGTATTCCCAACTATCGATGGTAGGACAACCTACCAATGATGATTGCAATCCTCTAGGTACTCTTATGACTCTAGATCTCGATTATAGAATAGATGATTTAAAGTTGATGGAATGAGATCCACTTAAAGGAGATCATTAAGGCATCTCTCATCATCTAGCATGAGGTACCAATCAATAGCTTGATGATTATGAAAAACTCATACAAATAGGATGTGCACGAACCAATGACCATGTGTGTTTCTTGCGTGCACCAGATGCAAGTAGTACACGAAAGAGACCCTATGAATATCATTTAATAATGAAAACTATCGACAAAGGTGATGAAACCACCAATAGGGTCTAATGGAATCCAAGACATTGCATGAATCCTAATGTGTGAATATATTTCTTGTCGTTGAAAACAAAGGAAACCCCCTAGTCATCGACCAATATGGAGATGTCACTTGTTGGGTTCAAGGTCACCTACCAATGATGAAAGTAGGTCTAGGGTGAAAGGTAGGACAACAAATTCATGTGATTTTTAGATTCACTTGAAAGGGCATGGAGGACATGAAAAGTCAATAATTATGAGGAATGGATGACATGGGCTTAGACTTCCTTTGAACAAGAGCATGAGATGGATGGATAACCAAGGAAGCATATAATTAATATTTATTATTGACAAAATTTTGTGACATGGGAGGCATCAAAAAACTCTCCATGGGGACTGGAAGAATAACCCGTTGGAGGAGTTAAATCTAAGTAATGATCTCAGCTTCCTAAGTCCATTCTAAACCCAAACCTTGGATGAATGGAATAAAGAATTTGTTCTCTATTCAAAGGCAATACGATTGTTTCCGATATGAGATAATATTCTTTTCCTGCCCTCCTTTTTTTTTTGTTTTTTAATAGTAAAAGAAATGTTATGATACAAGAGAGGAAACAAGTGTCATGAGTAAGAAACTAGTTCCAAGTAGTGGAACAAACTTATTCTCAATGCAAGGGAACACATGTAGGACATGGACACTTGGGGGGATGTTTCCTCTTCAGGTAAAGGGTGTTACGCTGCAAAGTATATATGGAAGGAACTGCTTGGCTAATGCTAAGAATTGATGGGGAAATATGATTATAATGAGAAAGTGGGAGCCATTATTGGACTAAAAAATGTGTGCACGGTGATAAAATGCAATTACAACCTGACACTAGAAAGAAACTTCCAATAATGTTCTTTTTCATAGATTTAGTCCCTTGGGTCCGAAAAAGTATAAAAAAATACCCGGGAGAACTCTTCTAGAGAAACATGAATATAGTATTCCTTTTTCGTAAGTAGTCTATTTGGTCCAGAAAAGGGTTAAATTTATATCAAAATAGATGTCCTTGCAAATCCATTTAACGAGTGTGAAAGAGACAAGTTCACTCGGGAAAATTTTCATTTTTTAAGGAGACAAAAAAGAGCTTAACTAAGACTCGACGAGAGTCCCATAGGTAGTGGTAAAAATGAGATTGAGTAAGAGTAATGAGGTTCCAACGCAAAGTCATATTAGGACTATAAGGGGATCCCAAACCTATGGAGTAACTTCAACATGGGCACCAAATGGAAAAAGTGTTCTAACTAGGGTACCCATGTTTGGTAAGTCTCTACCACTTAATAACGACACTTCTAGTGATAATGAGAAGGTTTTGTATCACTAAAAAATGGGTCTGTTACTAGGGCATATGAATTGTGATCATAGGATGATGAAAAATGCAAAGCAGGGTGAGAACCTATCATATATGTCAATGATAGTATATATTTTCCAGAGGCATAAATGGGCTAAAGAATGATGAAAATCCATTAATCCCTGGAAAAACCACTTCAACCCATGTCTTACACTGCAAAATTAGTCTATATGGTTTAAAAAATAGGAAAGATAGGGTAAAAACTGTATAAAGTGGGTAAAATTTTTCTGCAAATAGTAAAATTAAGAAGTTTTACCATGTCATCTGAGTTTTTTACCCACATAGTTCTTTTGAGGCCATTTCACCCACGATCTTACAGTGACAATTCTAGGAGCTATGGTCAATGAAATTGGAAATAGTCTAGACCAAGTAAGTGCTCATCCTGTACTCTTCCATTTCCGTGGTTGAATTTTTAGATTTAGTCTTCATTTTTTTAGTTTTGGAAGATGTAAGGTCATAACTAGGGTGTACGCAGGATATAGTTCATCGGGCCGCATATAAAAAACATGTACGTGGGAAAAGAAAATCCTTCTCGCGTATATCTCTCCCTATATGTGAATGTTATAATTGTAGCCTGCGTATAACTCCATGAATAATTTTTTTAATAAAAAGTGACTCAAAATTTGATGTTTCCTTTGAAGGATGGTGATTGAATGGAGACAGAGGGAGCATGAGGAGATTGATACTGCAGTAGAAAGAGATATGAGGGACCAACAATATTTGTAAATATGTGGGATCTATAAATTTTGGTCCATAAAAGGAATGAGGTCCCAAGTAAGGTTGCTACAAACATTGATAAACTAATAATATCTGGAGACTGAGTCCTTCAATATCAATGGGAAACCATTGAAGATTGAGGTGAAAGACATCTATTTTATCACAGGATTGTCTCACCGAGGTGAGATGGTAAATCTATGGAGGATTACATCACCACCTACTGCATTGCAGACACAGAGAAAGTGGGGAGCCAACTTCTTATTAGGGAAATTAAGAACCCGAGTTTTAATATCATCATCTTAGTACTCACACATATATCATAATCGAACTCATTGCATCAAGCATTGAGGTCGCTTATGTTCTATGTTGTGGAGTGTTTGAAACCCTCGGTTTATGATTGGTGCACCTCACTATTGGCCAACATGAAGAGCCAACTGACTGACTGCAAACTCGGGAGGATGAAGAAATTTGGGATTTCATCCATTTTATGTAGTTTTTTCTTTGAGAGGGTTCCAAATCTTATCCCTATAGTAGAAATTCCTCCACATGGTCTACACAATCCAACCATGTCCCTGTGGACTGAGGTAACGAGGCGGTTGGGAGGTGGTAGGATGCCAAACCCCTACAACGATGAGTTCTTTCACTAGTGATGATGACAAATCATTGCCATCGATGACTATCCCTATGAGGGGATCGACTACCGAGGGGATCATGACATTCCATTACCACTAGGATCCGCCTTTGGAGAGATTGGTGAGAATTTTGATTTTTGTATATTTCATATATTTTTTTGTTTTTTTATTTGATAAATGAAAAACAAAAACAAAAACATTTTTGTATGGTATCATATATTAACGTTTATTTATTTTACATAGATATAGGTCCACGACGACCATATGGATACCCTTGACATCGGTGCAGGGGAGGAGGAGAGGAGATGGTCGATGGGGACACAGAGAGAGCTCTTCAGAATGTGCAGGAAAACTTATCATGTCTGACACACATGATTCCTATGGTCCAGGCATAGGATCTTCTAGAGGTAGGTTTTGGGTGTACCCTTTGCGTGGGTGAGACTCTTTTGATGTCTCACAAATTATATAGTGTTCTATCATGACACGCATCTGAGAACTGAAGCTTATATTCCATGGTTATATGATGTACAAGTCATATATGTATTTTTTAGGGATACTAGTCCCATTTTGTATTATGACACCATATTTTTTGGACTTAATAGATGAAATATATAAAAATATTTTAGTCTTTGGCTTTACTTGCATATATTAAAATGGATGAATGTATGAATGTTTGTTTTCTTACTTAGTTATGTGACAGATGCCAATCTAAAATGTAATTAGCACATGCATCAGATACTTGATTATAAATTCTAGGGATATGATTATAAGTAATAAAATCAAAATATCATTCTAAAAGTCATACCCGAAGGAATTGTCGAAGTAATGTAGGATCTCTTACCTGGTACCTACCGTTAAACTGACTTACAACTAACTAGGAATCCAAACAAACTTCTAAATATTGAACACCATGTGAAATGGTGTCGCATATTATCTCTATAACAATGCTATACTCATACACATTGTTCATTGATGGCTCCAGAAAAATGCCTCCTGAATACACCAGTTGTCCCTCGGGTGAATAAACAACCCAAGCGACGAAAGCCATGTTCTGAGTATGATGAATGGCACCATCTACGAATCCTAATAATGCCTAAGATCCTGTTGACATCTTTCAACCAAGGGAAAACTTAGTAAGCAAGTCGACAATACAAAATGATAAAGAGAAAAATATATGCACTAACATACACTAGTATACAAAGGTCACGCTCGAGCTTGAGGGCTCAAGCATAATACCATTTAAGGTAGAGCCCATTTTTGGGCTCGCCCAACACATTCCTTTCATAATATTCTAATTCATAGGCTCCTTTTTCGAGGACATGTCTTACGATATAAGGACTGTGCCATATGGGATTGAATTTTCCTTCCCCCAACAATTCTTTATCTCGGTCATAAAGAAGAACCAAGTCACCCTCGGCATATTTCCGAGGATGAACAAACTCATTGTACTAGACCTTAACATGTCATTTATTTTCCTCGATGGATATAGTGGCATCTTAACGTTTCTCATTGAGTTTCTCTAAGTGTACACAACATTCTTCAAGATCAATCATGTTAGGTTGGAGGTTGACCACCAACTTAAGAGAATGGCTCTCACATTCAATATGAAGGACCAAATCCATTTCGTGGACTAACTGAAATGGTGAGAAACCAATGGAAGTATATACTGTGGTTCAATATTCCCATAGAGAAGGGTAAAGCATCACATGCTAGTTGGATTTACTCTATGTCATAGTTTTTTACAAAATGGATTTTAGAGATTTATTCATAGCCTCTACTTCTCCATTTTCTTGGGGATAATAGGGTGATGAATGATCTTGTTTAAAACCCCATTTTGATGCTACTTTGTCATCATCTCACTCTGGAAGTGAATTCCATGATAAGTGACAATCTCCTTTGGGATTCCAAACTGAGCTACAATTTGATTGAATACAAAAAGTGTTGCATTCTCACAATCAAATTTAATGGTAGGCATGGCCTCAACCCATTTAGTAAAATAATCCACGACCACGATAATGTGATGGTGCCCCCAATCCGAGGCTAGGTTGCATTCCATGAAGTCCACCCCCCACTTGGTGAAGGGATTGATGGTGATGACTGGGTGAATAGGGGCAGGGTGCGAGTGCATGTTGCAAATGAACACCTGGCAAGGGTGACACTTCTTGACCTCTTCTGCACAATCTTTAAAAATTGACGAACAAAAATAACAAAATCTCAATATTTTTTGGGTTGTTGCAATCCCGAATAAGTGACCACCACACGCCCCACTATGATAGTCATTTAAAATGACTTCAGCCTCCTCTTGATTCAAACAATGACGTAAAATAACATCTACCCCTCATAGACACATGTCATTGATAATGAGGTAGTTTTTGGCCTAATGGCATATACGCCATCGATCGTCTCTAGAATTATGTTGGGGAAGGTTTGGAGTTTGAAGATAGATTACAATATTTCCATACCAGGGGTTTGTAGATGAGATAAGGAAAATGTGTTCATCGACGAATGAATCGTCATGAAAAATATCTTCATCTTGCCTAGGGAATTCTGACATCAGTTCCACAAAAATTAGCGATTTCTTGTATTTTGCAGAGGAAAAATCAAGATCAAACTCCTGCAAAATCACACTCCATTTATTGTATTTCCCCCTATGATACACCTAGTAAGGACGTATTGAAATGGATTGATATCAAAAAAAATGGTAGTCTTGCAAAGTAGGATATAATGGTGTAATATATGAACCACATGCACAGCTGCTATGTCTAGCTTCTCTATGTGAGAGTACTTAAGTTCATGATGAAATATATTTTGGCTAAGGTAATAGATAATGTTCTCATGGATATTGTCATCTTCCTAAACAAGAACCATACCAACTATTCCTTCAGACATGAAAATATAAAGCAATAAATATCTATTGTAGTCTGGGGGCTTCAACAGAGGTGTCGACACCAAGGATTTCTTAAGAGCATCAAAGGACTCCTTGGCTCTCTCATCCCATATGAACGTAGTATCCTTTTTCAAGAGACACATGAAACCCTTAGTTATATTGGTGTAGTTAGCTATGAAACAACACAGGAATTTAGCCTTCCCGTGTAAACCCTGAAGTTGTCGAATATTGCATGGGGGAGGAAATCAAAGTATTTACTCAACCTTCATGGGGTCCACCATGATCCCATGCTTAGAAAATATGAATCCCAAAAGGCATCTTGACCTAATGCAAAAGATGCATTTTTGAGGGTTCAATCGAATACGATAATAGCAACATCTTTCAAACACTAGTAGAAGGTGAGTCGAATGATCAACCCTCTTGCGAGAGTGAGAAGTTAGATCATCTAGATAGCCTTTGACTATATGCTTAAGGTCATGCAACACGAAGGTCATGGCATGTTGAAAAGTTTCTCCAGTATTTTTAAGATCGAAAGGAATTTTCTGGTATGCAAATGTACCCCAAGGAAAAATGAACGTTGTCTTATGTTGATCCTCAGGTTTAATTTGAATTTGATTGTAATATGAAAATTCATCCATAAAATAAAAGACTCTGATTCTCGCACACTCATCAATAATTTGATGAATAAAGGGAGTTGGGAAGTTATCTTTAGGACATGCTTTATTCAGGTCCCTAAAATCCATACATACACGGATGGTTCCTTACTTCTTATCTACCGAAATGGGATTGGATACCCATTCGGTCAAGGGAACCAGGTATATGAAGCCAACGTTAAGAAACTTCTCCACCTCTTCCTTAATAGTGGGGGCATTCCTAGGATTCACATCCCTAAGTCGTTGTCGAAATGGATTATCATTTAGATAAGTTTTAATTTCATGTTTGATAATGCTAGGGTCGATCCCTAGAATATCTTCATACGACCAAGGAAATACACTTCAAAATTCCTTAAAGAGATCGGTGAAAATTTGAATTTCTTCAGGCGAACAATCTGCATTGATATATATGTTTTAAATTTTACCAAGGCTTCGAGATATGTCAATCATGATGGTAGGGGAGATATTCACCATGTTTCCTTCAACATGTATACCATGCATATCTACTGGAACCACTGTGTGACCAATCATCTCACTCATGGAGGACTTGAACTCATCATGTTCAATCTTCTCAATATATAGGAGGAAATAACATCTATGATGAAGGACCTCATAGATGATTTTAGGGGATAAATTTTCCCAATGGTCTAATTTTCCATGGTTGTTTCCAAAAACATATTCACCAATTTCCATTTTTTAAAAAACTGATTCGCCCAAATTCCATAGAATAAAATTATTTTACCTAAAAAATTAGTAAAAGTTTATAGAAACTATATACAATCCTTATAAATTTGAATATTTTTACAAAACTATCGCCAAACATTTTACATTTTTTATATTAAGGACTAGTAATATTAGCCCATGTTTCTACATTTTAATATAAATTTCCATCCTTAAAATCATCCCTGAATTTAAGGTTGTCCCAAGGCATATTAGGACTAGACATGGCCTCTAATATTTCTTCATCTGAGGGTAAATTATCGTCGAGGCAAGCATGTGAACTACATGAGTGTGCAACCCATATGGGATCAAAGGTGGGATCCACCTCTTCTATCTACGAGGACGAAGGATCTAGGTCTGCAGTAGATTCTTTTATAGCCCGATATGCAATCTCTACTATGGACAAAAACATCACCATTCTGATATGTGAGTGACCTTCATACGACGTAGTCGGAGAAGGTAGGGTCCATGGTTCATTAAAACATGAAGTACTAAATGGAATAGACCTCAATGATGATGAAGACTCATCGAATATGGTATTAATGTACGATATTGGTGTCGAGAAATTAAAGGTTATCATCAAGGATGAATACATCTCGACACCAATATTCTTAGTTTCCTGTTGAGAGTTCTCGATAATGGGGACTATAGGTCATAGCGATGCAGAAGAACTAGGGTGTGAAAAATATAATTGGTCGATTGTCACAATATTCCCTACATGAGGAAAGCATAAAACATGGAACACCGACAATACAATGGTTGTCATAGAGTAAGTCCAATTGTGCATGAGTAAAATATTGTAGTTGAGGGGTGCATCAACCACCTCGAACTTGACCTCCATAGTCTTACCAACTAATTAGACTGAAAAAGAGGGGAGGATATTGTTATCACACAGTTTGTATTTATGGTAATAGGTCAGAAGATAAAGGGATAAACTGGCGTAACAGGAACCAATCCCACCCAATGTCACCTCAATGGGATGGTTCTTTCTATTCTGGGTGGTAAGGCCCAAGGGAGACGTCCCTGGTGACTTGGAGCTTTGAGAAGGTGAAGGATGATAAGGCAAAAGTGTAAATCTCCCCTCACAAGTCACCAACGAGCAAAAGATCTGGCTAAACAACCAATAATAAGAAGTAACCAAATAAGAAGAAAAACACTTGTCCGGGACAAAGAAACAATAAACTTATATGTGAAAATCTTGGTTAGTACTTCATATATCGAAGATCATCTGCTAAATTCAACATATAAGCAATTATAACAATAAATATTGATGAAGTCAATGCTTGTCAATATAGCAATGAAATAATATTACTCCGCCAATAAATACCAAAATGATATAGCAATCAATATATCCAATCAATCCCTCATTTAATAAATGCTTTAAACACCATTCAATTGCTCATAAAATGAAACATTGCTACATCAAGATGAAATAACCAAGGGTGACATCAACATTCTAGGGTTAGTAGGTTAGGGTTAGTGTAGTTAGGGTTTCAGTTTTAAAAGAAGTTTGAGAGTGTTTGGATTGTTAGAAAAACAGGATCGCGGAGCAATAAAATAAAACAAATGCGGAAATAAAACACAAAAGATACACAATACAAGAGAGACACATATTTATGTGGTTCACCCAGTGTGGGCTACGTCCACCATAGAAATTGACAGGTCCTTTCTTTATTATTATCCAGCAAAATGAAGGGATACAACCTACAACAAAACCCGTTGTAACTTCCTCTTCTTTCTCTCACAGTCTCCTCTCTCAGAATACAATACATGCCAACCTACATAGCCACAATACATTTCACTCATAAAAGAGGGTTGCCTTCTAGGGAAAAAAACCCTAACATAATCTCTATCGTTAGATCTGCGACGTTATAATGCATGGTCCAGATTTACAATGAAATTACAATATACTTTTACAAGGCAATTTTTGCTTCGGGGGCTTCGCCCCTGAACCCCCGCTAGGGGCCTGCTTTCCCCCAGACCCCCCAACCGGGGGGATATCCCCCCCGGACCCTGCAGAGGGGGTACCCCCCCTCTGCACTCCCCCACGTGGAAGAGTGTACATACTTCTGGGGTGTAAATACTTCATGGGGTATAAACATGGCTGAAAGTAAAAGACCTCTAAATCAGGAAGATAATCAGGCTCCACAACCAACATGGACTTGATTTCACTTCAACATTGGAGGCTTAGATCAGTGCCTTAGGGTTTAATGGAGTTAATAAGAAGGACGCAAGAGTTGAAGGAGGGTGACCTAAGACTAGAGGGAAGGGTTCTGAAGTGTTGCAATAACAGGGCTTCGGAAATGAAACCCTAGGGGAGAGAGGCTCACTCTGGTGTTGCTAAAGCAAGGCCTTATGATCTCTCCTCCTTCTTTAGATCGAATTGGCAAAACGACTAGTTGAAGATAAAGCAAAGACAACCAAAGCATGAGGGTTTGAAGAGGCAAGGTGTTGTTACAACAAGGCCTTTTCAGCAAACCCTAGAATGGTATAGTCCTAGTGTAGGAGAACTAGGCCAAGGATGTTTCACTCTATTTGGCTTCTGGATAATACGACTAGCTTAGGAAGAAGAAGAAATGAGAGTGTAGCTATGGCTAGGCTCTCTCTTCCTTCTTCAATGGCTGAAAATTTCTCTATCAGGGGACATGAGACAAGGACCAATTAAATGTGCTTGTCACCTAGGGTTTTGATTCAGCAAATTTATAAGTAATGTGCAAGAAATTTAAACTACAACCATTCAATAAGAAATTTTGCAGAAAAAACACTTACAATTCATGAAGAAATAACCATGAAAACTCTAGTTGTAACACCTTCCTTCAAGAGAAACACCATAAATGCCAAAAAAGGTCTTCCTTCAACAAGTGTGCCTCTCTTAAATCAGCCAAAAACCCCAATAGGGTGCTAAAATCAGACCTCACTAATGAGTGAGTGATGATTGATTATAAAATGAGAGTCAAAACCCTCAATATATAGTGTATCAATGACCTAATTTAATTTTTTTAGGTCATAAAAAGGCCGACAAGGCTAAAATACCAAAATAATACTGTTTTACATTAAATGTTCATTTTAAAACCCTAATTGAGCAAAAGGTGAGATGTCACCCCTTCTAAGGGAGACGTTTATCCCATTTTAGGGAAAATGCAGCAATAAAGAGCAAAACATCATTCCTCTTTAGGCCTCTCCATCATGCCACACAGCCAACTACCCTGTCAAACTGCCACATGCTCAAGATGACTTCATGAGCCCTTGGGTGACGTCCTAGGCCATCTAGGGAAAACGTTTCACTGGAAGTGGGTCAATCCCCCTAGGCTTGGCTCTGCCAAAGTGCCTCCGATGAAATGTCCTCTTCTTCTCTAGTGCAAAACCTTGATCAACCACCGTCCTGTGTCTTCCCCCTGATGGGGTCTCAACATCCATCTGGTGGGCTCTTCAGCCCCATGGAGGTCTAAACTAATCATCTCCCCATGTGTATCAGTCCAAATGGTACCTATCCGTCGAGCATGGTCCTGCACATCAAAAGCTACGCCCTCCATGGGCTCATTAGTCACAGGGATCATAGCAATGTCAATCACATTTCATCATTAATATTATTAAACATATGCATAAAAACCCTGATACATCAGTCAATAGCTCAAAGACAT